>PITA01008198.1:0-86355 GCA_004023965.1 Spilogale gracilis | reverse complement strand
TAGAGTGGTTTTGATTTGAATTTCCATGATAGCTAGTGACGCTGAACATTTTTTCATGTGTCTGTTGGCCGTTTGTATATCTTCTTCGGAGAAGTGCCTCTTCATGTCTCTTGCCCATTTTTTGATGTGTTCATCTTCTTTTTGGGTGTTGAGTTTGAGTAGTTCTTTATAGATCTTGGATACCAGCCCTTTGTCTGTAATGTCATTTTTATGTAAACAGTGAGTCAGTGGGTTTCTGCCTTCAAGAGGAGGTCAACCCTCCCTCACCAGGGGCCTTCTGGCTCAACCCAGATTAGCGTCTAGCAACCTAGCCACTGACCTTTGAATGAGATTCTGTCCTCCTGGCAGGGGAGCTCCTTTACTAACAATAGTGAAGAATCTCAAAGACATTTTACTACAAAAAGTATGAATTTACTGATCAAGGCCAGGTAAAATTTTTGCCTGAGTTTGGCAACAAGTGTTCTCTGACTTCAGATCCTTTTCCTAATTGTTTATTCATTGCTTGCCAGAAGTTCAAGCCTTTGCTGTACAGTAAGAAGGACATCATTTTGTGATACATCTATTTTATAAAAATGGTCAGAAGGTATGTTGACCTCAAAGTAAATATTTTAGTAGCATAAACGAGTTAATTTGGGAACTGGGAATGGGAGAGGAATGACCAGTTGGCAAAAACAAACTGTGGCAAAGCAAAGGCAAGTCTCCAGAGACAAAGGGAGGGATAGCTTTTCTTCGGTTTTAGGAGAGCTGTTTTAGGAAAAAAAAAGTTCATTGGAGAAGAGTAGTAGTTCAAGCTGGTGGCAGTTTCTCATTTGCCTGCAAGCAGTGATTAGTGAGCCTTTGCTGGGCAGAGAGGGATCTTCTCTTTCTTAAAAGCAGGAGATGAGATTCCTATGGAATGTGAAGAGTGTTCTTCCTGCTTTCTGCTGGCTGGACAAGCTATACCAGGTGACCTGAGTGCAAATCCCTCCCAGGGCCTCCTGACTCCATTGTAAATGAGGGTTCTTTATGTACTTTTCTTCGCAGGTAGGACCTGAGCTGTCCCTTCTTCTGCAAGGGAAGTGGTGTCATAGCATTTCTCATCTATGGGCTGATAAATAATACCTTTAATTAAGAGCCACAGCATATTGAACTTGCTGGGCTCTAAATTGCCACCTAAAGGATGGAGAGGATTGGTAGGTTTTGTCCCCTTTCCACTGCTCCCTCAGTTGAGGCTGCCATAGGTCTGGGCTACCAGGAAGGAGGAGCTGTCTTTTGTAGAGTCAGGAATAAGTTCTAAAAAGGGACCAACCAAGGACTGAACATAGGTTATTCATTTAAACTGGTTACACTAAAGTTGGATTTTAGATCAGATGCATAGTGAAGCAACAATGTTTAACAATTAGCTGTTAGCATACCATCCCATAAATGGCTGTCTCATTGCTACTCTGGCAGAAAATAAAAATCAGACTGGCGAGAAACCAAGCAACACTCCGAGAAGTAGGAGGACTCAGATTCCTTTCCACCAGGGAACCCAGAGGAGCTTGCCCTCGAAATTCTGGGCCCAGTTGGAGGGATTACAGGGCTCTTAGTGGGCAGTGCAGGGGGTCATGTCCCGGGGGCTGTGCTGACTGCTGCTAGAGGGGTTAAATGGGGAGAGGGTTTGTTGTAGACAGGAGCAGCAGTCAGGGTGGTGGCGAGAAGTTTGTTTACAGCAGCAGAAACAGCTGCTTATCTCTTGCTCAAGCGCTGGCTGTGTCTTGCTCAAGACAGCTGGTCACCTTGCTAAGCACTGGCTATCTCTTAGTATTGCTAGTAACTTCCCGTCTTCTGGGGCCTGCGGGCCTGGACCTGTTGTGGGTAATTTCCCTCCTCACTATCCCAGAGAAACATGCAGGGCGGGCCTTCTAGATACATGTTGCTTAATCTAGTAATGAGAAGATTACAGAAGCTGTTCAGGACGTTGGGCCTCCATTTCCAATCAACACTGTCTAATTGGTATCCTGCGATAAAGTACCTGATGCTATTTTCTCCTCTCTCATTGATTGTATCCCACATCGAAAGGTTTATTTTTCACATTTTCAGAGTTTAGTGGTCTTAAACTCACATCTATTCAACTACATGCCCAAACACTTTAGGACTTACCTAAGGAAAACCTTGAGTTTGTTTCTTCTAGGTTAAAAAGTATTTTTGCCCCTGAGTGATAGGGAAGCAGAAGGCAAGCTGAGGGCCAAGCACAAGCTTACACCCCCACCCCCGTGGTGGGGTCTGCATGACATTGCCCCGGGCTCTCCCGCCTGCCCTAAAACTAAGGGAAGGAAAAAGCAAATGGTTCACTGACATCATAGTCCTTCGGAACGTGAGTCTCCCTCAGTTTACCAGTGTCTTAGTGATTTACAAGGAAAAAGCATTCTTATCACTAGCTTACCTTCCAGAGACCCACAGACTCAAATTTCTGGGGCCCTAACAGCACCCTCCCCTCCACAGTGATGTAGGGGAAACAGAGGCAGAAGAGAATGTAGATGAAGTTAAATGTCCTTACAACCTGCAGCCATTGATGAATACTCGAGGCAGGCGGAGTATAACCTTCCTCCAGGAACTCCCAACTGTCTTCATGTTAATGCCTTGCGAGAGGAAGAAACAACCCCAGCTTGACAAAAGCAAGGCCTCAGGTCTCCTGTGAGTCGGCTTTAGCCTATCAGAGTCCTCTTGGATACTCCCCTGTGTCCTCACCTTCCCCAGCTCCCAAGAATATAATCAATCACTCCTCATACATACAATGCAGCTGTTTCTGCCCAAGCTCCTGTCCCTGTGCCTGAATGAAACCACCATTTTTGCATCAAATATGTCTCAAGAATTCGTTCTTGGCCGTGGGCTCTGGACCCTAGTAACCCTCCAAACCACATCAGGAAGATCCTAGGAACCACGTGTGATTATATGACTCTGAATTTATAATCTTTATGATCCCATGGAATACTCAGAATATGTTTTCTTATTACTTCACTCTGGAAGATTTTTATGCTTTGTTAGAAATCCTGGGTTTAGTTTAAAACTAAACTAAAGGGGTGCCTGGGTGGCTCAGTTGGTTGAGCGACTGCCTTTGGCTCAGGTCATGATCACGGAGACCTGGGATCAAGTCCCACATCAGGCTCCCTGCTCGGCAGGAAGCCTGCTCCTCCCTCTCACTCCCCCTGCTTGTGTTCCCTCTCTCACTGTGTTTCTCTCTGTCAAATAAAATAAATTTTTTTAAAAAAAATAAATAAAACTAAACTAAAAACTGGCTCTGTAATTTCCTATTCTCTGTATGTGGATAAATCACTTGACCTCCTTCTTTCTCAGTTTGAAAATTATTTGGTTTGATGAGTATTTCATTTAATTTATGTAAATAATATAGAACTGTCTCTAACATTCTCTAAAACTCAATAATTTATTACCTATTATTTCTTATTAAGCATAGAAGTACATTTTTCTCAAAACACATTTTTGTTCAAACTTATATAAAATGCATAGTACAAGCGTGAATTTTTATACTGGTATGCAATATTTTACATATTGCTATTTAAGATATATATATGTACATATGTATTCATGTGTACACTCAAATTTGTTATAATCTTCCACAAAAATTTACTGAGTACTATATATTACGCTTAATGCCCAATTTCTGAGAATAAAACAGAAAACTTTTTTAAAATTCTTAGTAAATAGTACAAGCATTTCATTCCATTTTGTCCTATTTTCCCCTTTCCTTTATGTATATGTTCTGGATTCTTTAGTGTTCAGAGGCTTTCCTCAATTCTGATCCTTGGCCATCATTTCACATTGAAGAGGGAAACAGTAAAATCTGCTGGGAAGCTCGGTGTGGACCGAGTATTGTTTGTTGTTGAGCAATCAAGAGTGAATATGTCCCTGTCTATAGGAACCAGTCCTATAGTCCTGTGTTCATGTTCTGGAAGTCTCCGCTCTTTGACCAGCCTGGCTCCCCATAAAGAACCCTGCACTCAGTCTCTGGCTACTCCTTGCCCTACTGTTGCCAGTGGATGAGGGGAATTCCACAGTTAGATAACCTCACACCTTAATTTGTCCAGCTATTTAGTTCGTGCCTTTGTATCTCTTCTTAGTCCTGCCCTAGCCCTTTCTCAAGCCCACTCCTGTCTATACCTCATGTTCCTGAGTCTCTTTACATTTTCCACATCAAAAAAGAATGGAGAAGTGTGACCATAGGCATGTGTGTGTGAGTGTGTGTGTATTGTACTCTTCATGATTTTCTGATATTTTATTTCAGATTTAATATTTTATGGGATCTTGTCATTTTGCGTCTAGAGTCTTGGAGCTCAGATTGGCAGTTTGGGTTTCATTTTGGCTCCCCCTTAGTATGCTTTAGTCCAGCTTTGTGTGTTGGCATCACTCATACATACAGGTTAATAACTTTCTCAGTCACTTAAAGTTGTGCTAATTGGGTATGAGAGGATGGGATTATAATTGTACATGGCTAAATCACTAATCAACACATATCTAAATTTATACAAAAATAAAACAAAACAGTAAAACTTCAGACAAATTTATATTAAGACCTTTACTGCCTGTGCAATTTTCAAATACACATGGAAAAGATGAATTTAATGAGAAATAAAAATGCAATATAGAGAAAAATAGAATCAGAGATATGATATACAAAGATAAGATATACTTAGGACATTAAATTTAACACATTTTTTTCTGTAAATTCACTAAAAATAGGTGGACATTTCAAATTAAATATCACATAGGGATTTAGAATTTAAAAATCTTTATGGAATGAGTTGCTCAGTAGTCATCTTAAATTTTCAGTCATCCTCCTGCAACTCTCCACTTCCAAACTCTACAGGACATTTTGTTTTAATGTAATACATAATGTTTTTATTTTTTTTGTGCTTATTGTTTACCACTTGGTCCCTACCTGACCCCACTGAAATATATGTCAGTCCAAGAGAGAGATACTTGGTTTATTCAGGTATCATGTGCCTGATCTAGTTCCTGGTCAGTAACAGTTGCTAATTTTTGTTGAAAAATAAATGGTTTGTTTGTAGAAACCTTTTAAAAAGGTAAAATGAATCATACTAAACAATTATAAAATAGAAGCAATAAAATCAGCCTAGAAAACACTTGATTTTGGGGTGCCTAGGTGGCTCAGTCAGTTAAGTGTCTGCCTTCTGCTGGGGTCCTGGTCCCAGGGTCTTGGGATGGAGTTCTGCATCGGGCTCCCTGCTAGGTGGAGCTGCTTTTCCCACTCCCCCTGCTTGTGTGCTTACATGCTCTCTCTCTCTCTTTCTGTCAAGTAAAACCTTAAAAAAAATTGTCTTTATATTAAAGAATTATAAAGGACAGCATCCAGTGATATTTTTTTGGAGGGGGAGGGAGAAGTGATGAGATTGTTCCATATCTTGATTGAGATGATCGTTATATGATTGTGTGTCAAAGTCAGAGGACTGTACACATACACACAAAAAAAGTGAATTTTACTAACTGTAATCTTTGGAAACGATAAAAAATAAGGTCTGTCATCACAAAAAAAAGTCTGCAAATCAAGGTATCAATAAATGCCTCAAATAATACCCTTTGGAGAGGCATATAAAAAGAGGTGAAACACATCTTTTACTCTTACTCAGGATGTGAGGGGGAATGTGTACATCCAAGACCATGTTTAGGTAACCTTGGTCCTTTCTCCCTTTTCTACAAAAGAGGTGAGCACATTGGAAGTTTATGGCACAGTACTTCTGGTCACTTCACTTTGCTATACTTTGTAAATAATTTTCATTAATTACATTGCTGGTATCTCTTTGAAAATTCAAAGAACTCTTGCCCAAGTCTGACTTCATGTGCCAATGGGCTTGCTGAAACATGCTGGGTTCTTCAGAAAGCAGGGAGAAGGAATCGTCTCTGCTCCATGAAGGTTAATGCTGAACTATAGTTTCAGACCATCTTTGCTTTTCATGTACTTTTAAGCTTGAAATCATTTTAGAAATTGAACAGAAGCTGTAAGTAGAAATAAAAGAAAGAGAAAGTATAATGGTGACTCTGTATAGAGGACTCCTATGTTAGAAATTAGATGTGAATATTTTCTTTTAACAGATGTTGACACAAAGTCGCTCTCATGTTTATCTAACATCATTAGAAAGAAAAGCATCCAGAAAAATCCTCAACCTTTGTAACAGCTGGTGTACAAATTATTATTTTTTAGAGGAATATTGATTTTTTAAAAGGGGGAACATTTCCTACTAGTATTTTAACAAAAATAGTTCAGGAAAAGTACCATTTTACTTTTAACAAGATCAGAAAAAAACAATTCTGTTTTAATACAGAAGAAAAACAGTCTTGATGTTTTTTGTTTGTCTTCCACTTAAAACCGTAAGCTATTTTTATTCTGGAAAACTTTCCCATATTGCCATCACTAGTATAGGTGTGTCAGCCGTGGTTCAGAATATATATCGCATCTTGGGTCAGCTGCACCTGAGTTCAGTGTTAGTTATTGGTTCAGTGTTAGCTCTTCCCGAGTTGGTATAATGGATTTCAGCATTTTCTTAGGCTTCTTGTGAACCACAAACCACTGAAGTCCAGTGTCACAGAGATGTGGTAACTGATTACTGTCAACAAGGCTTAATGAACAAGACATACAGTAATAAACATCACAGTTATAAAAGGAAAATATTACTGATTCATGACCAAGAAACATTTTCCGTAGTGGTTGCCCCATCCTCCATCCTCTGGCCCCTCAGAGTTCACACATCATCAAGACTATGCTTTTTTTTTTTTTTTTTTTTTGGGGGGGGGGGCCTTTCTCTGTCTGGCTTATTTCACTGAGCAAAATGTCCTCCACTTCATCTATGTTGTTGAAAATGACAACACTTCCTTCTTTCTTACAGCTGAAGATTTCATTGTTTGTATGTGTAGATGTCTACAAACACACATTTTCTTCATGCGTTCCTCAACAGGCACATGTGTGTGTATGAGAGTGTGTAGCTTGTATAAAAGTCATGTATAAAGTATATATTTTGTTATGTTGATAGACCAGGTTTATGGATAGATAGATAGGTTTAGATGCACCAGTTGATTAATTGATGTCATTTGCATAGCATTTTAGGAAATTTATGGATTCACCTCTGTGCATCTTGTTAGGAGCTCATAAGATGTCAGGCTGAGGAGCCCTCGAGTCATGGTTGCTTCTCTGGGTCATCTGTCTCCTCCAAATGGTTGCATTTATACCTTTTGAAATGCCTTAGTTTTTATTCTGATGGGATCATATATGGGTTTATTTGACTTACCTTCTTAGTTGAGATTGTTCTGTTGTCCAAACAAAATAGCTAGCTTTCTAGGATACTGTCCATTTTGAACATAAACATTTCCTCTTGACTTTGAGCAAATTTGGCCTTCAAGCATTATTTTTTTACCCCAACTTTTTTTGTTTTTATTGTTCAATCAAACTGTAAGTGCCAAATATTTTACACATTGGGATATAAAAGCACAAAAGATCATAGTACTTTGCAGTGTGAGAAACAGAAAATTATTGCTGAATAGAGGAAAATGTATTATTCATATATATATTTATTCACCTATCCAATCATAAACTTAAGTGCACTTATGTGGGGCTTCGTATGTGCCTGCACTGGTCTCAGAGGCTCACAAATACAAACTTACTTAAGCTTCAGCATCACCCTGTAGAGTTGATACCCTTTTCCTCATTTCAATCATTCCCAATTTTACAGATGGGACCATTGTGATACAATTAAGTTTTCTATCTCAGCTCCTCAATTAGTAATGACCTAGCTGAGTGAAACTCAGTTTTGTTCTGGATTCTATGCTGCTAAACATGATGCCCAATTGTTTCTAATGAGATTGTTTAAAGATCCATGATAATTTGGTGTGGCTGAAATAGGGGTGGGAAGCAAGATGTATAGCTTCTGATAAGTTCACATCTCAGTACTTCTCTTGCATAGCCTAACAATTAATCATTTTTAATGTCTGTCCTATCTAATGTATACCTTGTTTCCTCTGACCTACTTGCCCAGGAACAAAAAAAAAAAGAAAAAGCAAAGACTGTAGCATGTGTGCGCGCGCACACACACACACACACACACACACACACACACACACACTTATACCCCCCCACACACACACACACACTCACACAGTAACTGAGCTGGGTTCATTCAGTCAAAGAGGTCTTGCCTCTGATGGGGTCACAGAGCAGCTTCTAGCCCAGGGCTGTCTGTCCACTGTTCCTGCGTGCTCATTTTCCGATGCCTAGTGTCCACCTACTAGCTAAATTACTTCCTTATTATTATTTTTTGGGGCATAAGTAAACAGAAAGGCCTAAATTTATTGAAGTAATTTTTGAGAAAAAAGTTCAAGTTGGTGACGTAGAGTCATCATGTTGGCTTGGTCATCAACCACTATTGGTTTATTTCAATTAGTTATCCACATGTTCGTCCCTTCGTAATATTTAATGTTTGTTGACTGTTAGGCACTGTAATGGGAACAAGGGCTATCCAGATGGGTAGAACACAGTCTGTAAAATTTGCATGTGCCTTTTAATTTGACTTTTAATTTGTTTAAATTGACTGAAACAAGTCACAGCCTCACCACACTTTAAACTTGGAGCCCACTTGTGAATAGAACCTTCTCAACACAAGACTCCTTTATCTTTCATGCAATGGCAACTCCAAACTGCTGTTCTTTTCTCTTACTGTGAATGTTAACACACTCTAATCAATAGTTTAAGGTATTAGCACCGTGCATCTGTATCAGTGAAGAACACTTTTGAGTTCTAAGTATAAAATAAGGCACTAGTTTAGGCAAAAATGAGTAATAAAAGGCTAGTTTTAAATCATGGAACCAATTTGAGACTTTAAAAGAAAATTGAAGGTTTAACAAATGGGATCTAAAATAGCAAGTCCATTAAATCAGTACTTGGTTCATACTAATGCGTGGAAAGAAATATGTAATAAAATGTGAAAGTGTAAGGGTATAAAGAGGAATATCCTTCATCATGAGCATTGGAAATAGAATAAATCTCACTTCTCAATATGAAAAATGATTATGCAAAATTGAGGCTGATTGGGACCTGGTGGATATAGTTCAGTGGGGACAAACAGGGGGCTCCCTCATCTCAGTCTAGGGCCAGTTTTGAAATAGAACTATGGAACCAAGTCTGCTCTTCGTCTGCTTTATTTGCTGCTGCATTTGTCGTGCAGAGAACAGGGCCCTCACAGGTGGTATTCACTGACTGTTTGTTGAATGAATGAAAGAAAGCATCAGATAGGCAAACCAAATCTGATAATTTTATAAAGTTACATTCTGCATCACAAACTTTATAGTTACATGCATAAATAACATAACTTTGAAAGGTCTCATTCACATATCCTGTGAGAGGGCGGGCAACCATTGCATGACGGCAGTTAGCTGGAACAAGCTGCAGGGAGTGTGTTCTGGAAACTGTCGCTGAGTAGCCTTTATGCAGCAAGTCACTGCTGCATGCTATGAGCCCATAAATGAAGCTTCCAAAGGCAGGTTTTCCTTTCCAGTTTGGATATTTTTAATGGGGGGAGAAAAGCATTAGTAGATGTTATATGAGAGTTTATGGCTAGGTGATTGACATGTGAACCTTAAAAATATATAGTTTCATTTTTATATTAGAATTGATCTTCAGAGGCATTATTGTTTAAATCTTCAAATAATGCATAAAAAAGAAAATAAATGAAAGAACATCTTCCCTCCCAAGTGCATCTGTACTTGACTTTGAGTAGGGAAGCTGCTGGCCGCATCCAGCCGTTTCCCCGAGCTGTATGAGGAAACACAGAGCGAGCCCAGCCCTCTGGCCTGCCGGCTCTGGTGCCAACTTCTTCTAATTCTTTAGGGAGAAGAGGGCATTCAGGAGGGTGCCAGTGCTCACAATCATTTCTTTATTTGTTTAAAATTATCCATTCAGTATTTACAGACATTTCCGTTACCCAGGCTTGTTAGCTATAGGAATTTATCCAAAAGAAACAATATCACATAGAGACAAGCATTTCATCCAAGGAGTCTCTGTAATAGGGAGGAGGAGGATCAAGAAGCAAAAACAAAATTAGAACTTGAACATGGGTTAACATTAAGTGATACATTTCAAATTGAATGTCACTGTGCCTTGAAAATTATGTTGTGAAGTAATGTTAATATAAAATGTGTACATGGTATCTTCTTAAATATACTGTTTAAATATATACCAAACAAGAATTAACTGTGTTTTGTTTTGTTTTGCTTTAAAATCTCTGGTTGGTATTGTTAGGAGAAAATTTAATTTGTTTTTTTTTGTTTTTTGGGGTTTTGTTTTTTTTTGTTTTTTTTTATCCTGTTTCATTGGGCAGAGAACATATAATCCACTGTAAACCTCTAATTAGGGTACAAGAGAATTGTGGAAGTATATATTGGAAACTCGATACATTTGATGTGATTGAAAAAGTTATTGGTCTCTAGTGAACATTTAATTTATTGTGTATTGGAATTTGAACAGTTCACGTTTACCTTACTTCTTTCTCCAAACTTAGTATCCTCCTGTTGTTTACACCACCTGTTGACCATTTCATCTCTTTATCTGAACTCTGATTTCCAAAGGATATTTAGAAGAAACCAAATATTAACATTATACTAATCATCTAATGTACCTAAAGAAATACACTGAGACTTTTGGCTTTTTTGTTTGTTTGTTTTGTTTTGATGCTTTTGTAACCACCCATGATAATTTTCTCTTGCTTTCCTGGCCAAATAGCATTGAATATGAGGACATGAAATGTAACATAGGGGCCCCTGGGTGGCTCAGTTGGTTCATTATCTTCCTTTGTCTTAGGTCATGGTCCCAGGGTCCTGGGATCCAGCCCTAGTTGGGCTCCCTGCTCAGCGGGGAGTCTGCTTCCCTCCTTCCTTCCTGCTTATGCTCATTCTCACTATCTCTGTCTCTCTCAAATAAATAAAATATTTTTTTTGAAAAGTAATGTAGGAGTATTGAAGCCCAACAAACACAGTGGGAATTAAATGTTGGGATAGTACAAGAGAGAAACCTTAATATTTTTGCTATGATAAAAGCAGATTGGATGACAGGTTAGAGTCAATTATTGGTATATAGCCATGAGAAATAGGAAAAAAAAAAAGTAGGCGACAAGTACAGGGTCAGAGCTGTAACATCATCTTTTGTTTGAGTTTCTGCATACACTCCATCTTTATGACCATGACTCATTATGCTTTGGAGGAAAACTGCAGAAATTCTAAATGATATACTCTGTTTTCTTTAATGCCTTTAAGAAAACTCCTTCTCATCATGAAATTCATCTTAATTCCCCACAGAGAATTTACCTTTAGTGTAGTTGGGAGCAAAGAAAAAGGGGTTGAGAGCGATCTCTGGAGACCTTTAATCTCCACCTCCTGGCTCTGGGCATCTCTGTACAGTGCACACGACTCCTAAAAGAACCGTGTGTCCTGATTGGAAAACTTTAGACAGCCTTCTGTATTGCATGAGATTTGTGTGGACTTTTCTGGGATCAGGGTATTTGCTTGATGGCTCAGGATTTCAGAGGCGAACTTGTGGAAGGAGCCTAAAAAGTAAGGACTCAGTTCATATCTTTTTTATTTTTTTTCCCCAGTTCAAATCTTAAACATTAGTATATTCCAAGTAATTTATTTTATTTAAAAAAATTTTTTTTAATTTTATTTATTTGACAGAGAGAAACACAACGAGAGAGGGAACACAAGCAGGGGGATGAGAGAGGGAGAAACAGGCCTTCCGCCGAGCAGGGAGCCCGATGTGGGACTCGATCCCGGGTCTCCAGGATCATGACCTGAGCTGAAGGCAGTCGCTTAACCAACTGAGCCATCTAGGCGCCCCTAATTTCTTTTATTTTTAAAATTTTATTTATTTTACTTAATCAAAGCATAGCTGACCCACAATGTGACATTTGTGTCAGCTGTACAACATAGCAATCGCACATCTGTGTGCTGCTGGGCTCACCGACCACACAGCACTACTACGGTGGTATCATGAACTACTCCCTTGGGTGCACCCTTTATCCTTGTAACTTATTCCATAACTGGAAGTCTGTACCACCCACCCACCCCCACTCCATTTTGCCTCCACCCCCCACAACCATTACTTTATTCTCTATATTTGTTGGTCTGCTTCTGCTTTTTGTTTCATGGTTTAGCTTCTACATGTAAGTGAAATCATACAGTATCCGCCTTTCTCTCTGACTGACTTCACGTGGCAAAGCATCCTGTAGTTCCATACGTGTGGTCACACACGGTAAGATCTCATTTTCTTAATGGCTGAGTAAAATTCCACTGTATGTATATAACCTCATCTTCTTTATCCATCTGAGTGGATACAGGATGTTTTCATGTCTATTATAAATAATGCTGCCATAAACATAGGGGTGCATATATATTTTTTAATTAGTGTTTTTGTTTTCTTTGGATAAATACCCAGTGGTGGAATTGTTGGGTGATATGGTATTCCTATTTTTAGTGTTTTGGGGAGCTTCTATCCTTTTTCCAGAATGGCCACACCAGCTTGCATTTTCACCACACCGCACAAGCATTCCCCTTTCTTCACATCCTTGCCAACACATGTTGTTTCTTGTGTTGTTATTTTAGCCATTCCGACTGGTGTGAGATGATATCTCATGTGGTTTTTGATTTGCATTTCCCTCATGATGAGTGATGTTGACTGTCTTTCCATGTGTCTGGTGGTCACTGTATGTCTTCTTTGGAAAAATGTCTATTCATGTCTTCTGCCCATTTTTTAATTTGGTTTCTTTGTTATTGTCATTGAGTCATAGAATTTCTTGATATATTTTGGATACTAACCCTTTACCAGATCTCTCATTTGCAAATACCTTCTCCCATTTAGTAGGTTGTCTTTTCATTTCATTGACAGATTTCTTTTCTGTGCAAAACCTTTTTATTTTCGTGTAGTCCCAGTGGCTTATTTTTGTTTTTGTTTCCTTTGCCTCTGGACACATATCTAGAAAAATGTTACAGCTGATGTCAGAGAGATTAATTTCTGTGCTTCATTCTGTGATATTTATGGGTTCAGGTCTCACATTCAGTTCTTTAAGTCACGTTGAGTTTATTTTTGTGTATGGTGTAAGAAAGTGGTCCAGTTTCATTCTTTAAATGTGGCTGTCCAGTTTTCCCAGCACCATTTGTTGGAGAAACAAGTTCCTTTTTTTTTTAATCATATAGTCTTACCTCTTTGTTGAAGATTAATTGACCATGTAAATATGGGTTTATTTCTGGGCTCTCTCTTCTATTCCATTGCTCTTTGTGTCCTTTTTTGTGCCAAAACCATATAGTTTTGATTCCTACAGCTTTGTAGTATATCTTGAAAGCTCAGATTGTGATGCCTCCAGCTTTGTTCTCCTCTCTCAAGATTGTTGTAGCTATTTGGGGTCTTCCATACAAATTAGTATTATTTGTTCTGTGAAAAATGCTGCTGATATGTTGAAAGGGATTACAATGCATAGCCCATATGGGACTTTGTTTTGATTTGTGCATTTTACAAAACAAGTTATAGTGATAGACATTAAAAAATGATGATAATGACAAATGTTTGTGTCAAGTTTTGAGTTTACAGAGTACTTCTATGACTTGTTTTTCTAGTTTTTAAAACAACCTTTTTAATAGATTTTTCTATTTCTTACTCTGTTTGACAAGCCACTAAGAATTATAGAGGATAAATAACCTTGCTCAATATTACAGCTGGAAAGTTTTAAAAACATAATTGAATACTCTGATTCACTAATTCATTCATCATAGTTGATTGTGTATCTAAGGTACACAATGCTTTGTGCTAAGTACTCAGTTATGAGTGGGAAAAAAAGCAGAAATGAAGGGAGGAAGAAAAGAACATTAAAGAAAATGGAAAGGAAGAAAAGACACATCGATTTTTGAAACTCTCTAAAGCTCTGCTTTATCTTACTGAAATGTTTCTCAGTAGTTCATGTAAATGGCTTTCATACACCTATCAGCTAATTTACTCTTGCAAGTAAATTATTGATTTATTCAATCATTGTTGGACTAAGTCTTCATAGAGAAGATTACAGCTGAATTTACTCTCGGGGAGCTTGATCTATTAAGATGCATAGATAGGTAGAGATCACAAAATCATTGAAAACTGGTGCAGAATTCGATCGGGAAACAAGGCTACAAACTTGAGGATATCATGCGCAACAGTACAGAATACACGGGCTTGCTCTAGTCTAGAGTAGGGTGAACAGCGAAGGGAGATCTTTATGAAGGAGTGGTCCTTAAGCTGAGATTGGGAGGCAAGGAAGGAATTAGGTAAAGAGCAGAGATAGGGAGGGAGCCAGGCACTGTAGGAAGAAGAGACCCCAAGTGCAGTGGCTAGAGTGTATAGAGAGCCTTGTGCTTAAATGACACCGAAATCAAGCAGTGTGGCCCAAGATCAGGAAGGGGGGGCTTCCTAGTTGGTCATGTTAAGGATCTTGGTCTAGGCTATAGGAATGAGAGGTAGCTGTTGATAGTTTAAACAGATGAGTTAAATGACTGTGTTTGAATTTTTAATCATTGCTCTTCTTGAAGACTGGAGAATAGGGTCCGTACATGTCAACATGGACATAATCTTCATAAAGCTATTTTATCAGTTTAGGCAAGAAATTATGGCTTCATGGGCAGGATATTTGTTGCTGAATAACTTTAATAAATATTTGAGAGGCAAAACCATATAGGTGAAGGTTTAGAAATCAGAAGTACAGTGGAGGTATTGTTGCTATAAACATTAGGGTTCACATGCCCCTTAGGATCACTGCATTTGTATCTTCAGGGTAAATAACCAGTAGTGCAATTGTGGGTCATAGGGTAGGTCTACTTTCAACTTTCTGAGGAACTTCCATACTGTTTTCCAGAGTGGCTGCACCAGCTTGTATTCCCACCAATAGTGTAAGAGGATTCCCCTTTCTCTGCATCCTTGCCAACATCTGTCATTTCCTGACTGATTCACTTTAGCCATTCTGGTGTGAGGTGGTATCTCATTGAGGTTTTGATTTGTATTTCCCTGACGCCCAGTGATGCTGAGCACTTTTCCATGTGTGTGTTGGCCATTGGGATATCTTCTTTGCAGAAATGTCTGTAATGTCCACAATAGAAAACTATGGAAAGAGCCTAGATGTCCATCAACAAATGAATGGATAAAGAAGATGTGGTATATATGTACAATGGAATATAATGCAGCCATCAGAAAATGAAATCTTGCCATTTGCAATGATGTGGACGGAACTAGAGGATATTATGTTAAACAAAATAAGTAAATCAGAGAAAGACAATTATCATATGATCTCACTGCTATGAGGAATTTGAGAAACAAGACAGGATCATAGAAGAAGGGAGGGAAAAATGAAATGGGACAAAACCAGAGAAGACTGATGATTCACAGACCTGTATCCCTGAAACAAATAATACCTTGTATGTTAATAATTTTTTTAAAGGAGTATGGGGGAGAAAAGTATTAGAAATTAATCTGAGATCTCAATCCTTTGCCACTAAACAGATAGCCATGATTGAGAAAGAACATTCTGGAACAGGATCCTTGTCTCTTTGTGTCATTGTTTGGTGAGGTAGGGAGTGGAGCAATGATCATAAGTTTTTATTTCATGTATATTTTTACAGAGTTTGAAAAATCTCAGTTTCAGCTTCAAATATACAGGTTTGATCCACAGAGACAAGAACTGATGAGGAAATACTTAGGTGTGGGTGTGTCACATCTACAATGTCTGTTGTACTGGGTATGGGTAAGATTTCCTGGGAAACAGGTTAAGGATCAGGAATAGGATTTCAGTTAATCAGGTGGCTGGGTGGCTCAGTTATTGAAACGTCTTCCTTTGGCTCTAGTCAGGATCCTGGGATCCTGGGATCCAGCCCCACACTCAGCAGGAGCCTGCTTCTCTCTCTACCTCTGTCCCTTCCCCTGCTTGTGCTCCCTCACTCTCTCTCTCTAAAATAAATACATGAAATCTTAAAAAAAAAAGATTTCAGTTAATAAAAGAACAGGATGAAATTGCTGGGGAATCTGAACAGTAGGGCTCAGAGATACAGGGAAGAAAAAAATACTGTAGTGTCTGAAAAGTGGGAGTTTCATGAGAAAGTAAGTGTGTTGTCAGAAATGCAGTGCTGAGGGAAAAACCCGAAGACCATTACCCAGAGTTGTGTGGATGTCATGAAAGAGCTTCAGAAGCATTGCTTTGATGGAATTATGGTATGTGGGGTGGGGGTGGGGGGAATTTGCATAGAATAGAGCAAAGGGAAAGCCGGGAAGGCAGGGCAGGTGGCACATGGAATTCTTCCCTCCTGATGCTGTCATTCCCTCTCTGAGACCCTCACTAAACAAAGCCTCTGCATCTGTGAATTACTGGGGATCAAAAAAGAGACTCTGTTGGAGGTGGAAAAAACAAAAATGTTGGAGAAAATAATTAATATTTAGTATGTATTTAGTAGTCCAATACCATTATACCAATTTAGGTATTCCTATGCTAGATTATTAATAGACTACAGTATTAGGGTCTTTTTTTCCCCTTCACTATCTTCTTGAACATCTGGCTGCAGCCTATTATGGATAAGTTAACTTGCAAAAATCCATTATGTGCTTCAAAATTAGTTCCGTAATTGTATTATCACTATGGAAGAATTGGCTACATTTCAGCATAAAATATAAGTAGGTCTGACTTTTCTCATTAATATTTGATGGTACATGGTTTAATACTGAATTGAAGCAGAACCCTGAGGTGGTCATGAAAAGGACAATTTATAAATGTGAATTTAACCAGGGACTGATAAAATGAATCTTAGTTTTAGTTGTTCTAGGTGAATGTGGCTTCCTAGACTCAAGCTACTTATAAAGCATATTCAGTTAAAAGTAGAACATCTTCATTATGATGTTGGAGAAATAATCAACATCTCCCTGTTTAATGTTGTTCAACAAATGTGGCTTATGGAGAATCAGCAAGATCCTACTTTTTTTTGCACATAGTCTAGCCTCTATCTTTGTAAGTAATTGACAGATGTTGAGATGCATTCTTGAATCCTCATTTCTTTCAAAGGGGGGCTGATTTGCTTTATCCATATCATGAAATTTCAACATTTTCAAATGGGCTACTTCTGTTAGTTCTGTTCACTTTGCTTATCTTTTATAGCAAATAAATTCTATTGGTTGTCTTTGTTCTGAGAAGATTCATGTCGAATGTGGAACCATAACAGGCTATTAGGTTCACTATGCTTGATTTTTTAGAAAACAGAATTTAAAAAGCACCTAACAAATAACACCTTCTCTTCCTAACTAAACTGTGGGTATATCGTAGAAATTCAAAACTGTGGATTCAAAACTCAAAATTCAAAACTCTTCCTATTTTAAATAGGAAGAAAAGTCCTTGCATGCCATTTTGTTTTAATAAGTCTAAAAGGCCTTGAGAATCAGGTATGGTTACTCATGGGCTCTGTCCTTATTCCCTTCCCATGGCTATCAATCTGCAAGTTAGGAAAAATGCCTCATCCAACTGGTGTTTTGTGAATTGCTTTTTTCTCCCTATTTAACCCTATTTCTATTATGGGAGAAGAAAGACTTGTTATATAATTTCTGGGACCCAGTACAAAGTGACAATTTAGGACCTCTTGATCAGAAATTCTGAAGAATTTCAAGGCAGCAACAGCAGAGGATTAAATCAAGCGTGGTACTCTTCTGGGTGCACATCCTGGGCAACTGCAGTTTGCCAATGACATCATGATAATGAGACATCCAAACTGAGAAATCTAAGGCAGGATCTCAAAGGCCATTCCAAAGGAAATCAGATACAAAACTTCCATATGTATCTCTTACAACACAATTCTCTCCAGATGAAGTTCACCATTCTTACCCTTGCCACGCTTTTCTGAGCTTAAATATCTATATGATTTCCATGTGTTTCTTTTGCATACGTTCTTCCCCAAGAGCTCCTTTTGGCATTGCATATCTTTCAGATAATCTGTGGACCATCTGCTGATGAACTCATTCTTTTCAGAATATATTTTGTAGCTCCCTTTGAGGTAAGGCTCCCTTTGTGTGGTCTTATGGCCTTTAGTGTCAAAAATCAATTAAGATTTTCACAATTTACCCCTTTTGGGTTTTGAAACCTAGACTTGCCCAAACTGTCTTTCATGAGTATTTTATTGAAACCCATGGCCCAAATCAGGTAGATGCTGGGAGTGTAATACTGCAAACTAAAATGAAGTCTGAGCATAAAAATGAAGTGTTAAATGGAGTATAAAATTGCAGCAGCCTGTCTGAGAGTGTGGGTTTGCCTCAGGCTCGGTGCTGCTATCAGGAGCGCTCAGACTCCGGCTTCTTCTCAGGTGGGCAGGAATTGCAGACTCATGCCTGAGAAATCTTAAAGTGAAAGAGAAGGCAACAATTCAAAATCCCCAGACATCCTAGCCCTCTGATTCAAATGTATTTTTAATTTGTCTCATCACTTTATTAACAAACATCCTTTAAAAGTTTACAAATATATATATTCTAGTGGAAACACCCAAATTAGAAATTTTCTTTGAGTCAGTCTAAACTCATTATCTTACCTGTTTGGCAGCTCTTTATGCTCCGGAGGTAATCCTGTTGTTGATATGGGTAGGGATGATCCTTGTCTTAACACATGGGGCTCCTTCAAAATGTGCCAATAACCAGGTCTGAAAGACAATGCAATGATATATAGTGTAGTAATTGATTAAAGCTTTTAAATTAATATATACATGTAAACTTTCCAGCCTCAGCTTTTTTAAGTTTTTAACTCCTTCTGTTTTTGGTTTTGTTTATATGCTTTAATTTTCATGAAAGAATACATATCCATCCCCAGCAACCACAATGACAAGATGAGAATCTATTCTGTTGTGTCCCAGTGAAGTAGCAAGACAGAGAGATCCGTAAGGTAATGATGCTTGCTAAGTACAGTCCCAACGACTTACTAACTGATCGCTTCCTATCTATCAACTGCATTGACATTTATTTATGTTGTGTGTTTCTTTACTACTTATTTTTTTTAAAGATTTTATTTATTTATTTGACAGAGAGAGAGAGAGATCACAGGTAGGCAGAGAGGCAGGCAGAGGGAGCAGAGGGAACAGGCTCCCTGCTGAGCAGAGAGGCTGACGCAGGCCTGGATCCCAGGACCCTGAGATCATGACCAGAGCCGAAGGCAGAGGCTTTAACCACTGAGCCACCCAGGTGTTTCTTTACTATTTAAATACCGCAAGGGTATTTTTTAAATTGAGCTAATGCTTTAAAGGTTATATTTTGAACATGGTTGTTCCAAACCTACGTAGTTCTAATGGCTATAATAATGAATAGCAGTAATAAACAAACCGAAGATGTTGACACAGAAGATCAGAAGAGATATATTTTGAGAAGATGCTCTCTCTATTTAAGAAATGGTAATTTGTCCTCTAATGAACGTGTTATGAAGTAGAGTCTAATCACTTAGCAGAATTTGAGACCATGATAGCCTTCCTAATTACTCTGTTAATGGTGGCGACATAAGGGAGATGGTGCTTATAGGCACAAGCAAAGTCAGGAGATAATTACTCTGGTTCTTGAGTAGAGTGGAAAAAAAAATCATCTCAGAAATAGCCTGTGACAAGCTCCACTCTGTAGCACATCTTGAAAAATAAACTAGGATCATTAGCTGTTTTTCACAGTCTGTTATTATACTAGCGTTTTATAGTTTCTAACAAAGCAGGTCAAATTATCACAGTAGTTCACAGGTTCTTAAATCCCCTCTGTGAGATCTTTCCGAATGAATGGATATCCAGAAAGAAAGAAATGTGATATGTACTAGAATATAGGTGTGTCTAGTATATAAAGTGCCTAACTTGCCCAAACTGAAAAATGTGGGTAGATAGAGATCCACATTTTAGAACAATTTCTTTTTTTTTTTTCAAAATAAAACATAGCACAGGGCTATTTTTCAAAGGATTTTTTCTAATGCAGCTAGTATCTTATACTAATAGATTATAAGCTACCTAAATAAAATACAGACTGGGTTGCAAAGGAACTTATATTGGAATTTTTAGACTTCTTGCTCATTGAGGGCCAACCTAAAATCAAGACCATGTCAAACTGGAAAATATCAAGAATATCAGGAGGGGTGCCTGGGTGGCTCAGTTGGTTAAGCGACTGCTTTGGGCTCAGGTCATGATGCTGGAGACCCGGGATCGAGCCCACATCGGGCTCCCTGCTCGGCGGGAAGCCTGCTTCTCCTTCTCTCACTCCCCCTGCTTGTGTTCCCTCTCTAGCTGTGTTTCACTCTGTCAAATAAATAAATAAAACCTTTTTTAAAAAAAGAATATCAGGAAAAATGTAAACAAGAAACAGTAGGATAGATGACATATTCTGATTCTCCAAACAGGAAAAAAAAATCTGGGTAAAATATTTCAAAAACATATTTTTAAAAAACAAATC
Source organism: Spilogale gracilis (assembly GCA_004023965.1). NCBI lineage: Eukaryota > Metazoa > Chordata > Mammalia > Carnivora > Mephitidae > Spilogale > Spilogale gracilis. The sequence goes on along the minus strand of PITA01008198.1, from coordinate 65,879 downwards.
TGTGAGTTAATAAATAAAATGAAGGAATCTGCAAATCCTCCAAAGAAAGTAGAATGAGGAATGCTCAAATTAAAAAAAGAAAAAGAAAAGAAAAGAAGAGAAAAAGGAAAAAAAAAGCGGCCCTCTTGCTGCAGGATTCTTCCAAACCTTCAGATCTGGCACCCTGCTTTGAGAGCCCTCGGGATGTTAGAAGTTAAGATGTAGCTAGGCTCTTCCCAGTCTGGGTAGTTAATAGGAGGCATATGAATACAGTTGGGGAACCAAAGAGCTATAGATGTGGAACAGTGAAAAAGAAATGCATCCCTCTCTACGGAAATAGAGAATGCAATGCTGGTCTTCACATTGGGGCTTGATGGAGGAAATGCAAGTTTATACTGAAAATTCAGAATTATAAGGCAGCCCATAAGCAGACTCCCAGTCATGATACTCTATAGTCTGAAAAAAAAAAAAAAAATCAGGCCGGCATACAATTTCACATGTATGCTAGTCCTGAAGTCCATATTTTTAATGATAGAAGCAAATTAAAATAATGGATGAATTCAACTGTAACCCAAAATTAAAATTTCGTAGAAAGCCTGCAGTTGATCCTGAACAGTTTATTTAGAGGGAAACCATATAAAATTATAACTATAAAACATTGAGTGAATAACAGATATAACAAAAAAGACCCACAAGTTTAATATATTAGAAATTGTTGACAGAAAAAAAAGTAACAATGACATAAATATGAATGAGAAGCTAGCAAATCTTAGTAGAGAACAAGAAAACATAATGGCAAAGCAAATTTAAAAAAAAAACATTCTTAAAATTACAAAACTAATAAAAACAAAAAAATTCAGGGGACACATTAAGCAACAAATTAGCTGAAAGAACAGATAGAACCAGAGACTGGAAGAATGTGTGTTTTATTTTTAATCAGCTTTATCATTTATAGAGAATATAAAATCTTGCCATGTAAGAATTACAGAGGAGAGATCAAGAAGTCATGTTTTAAAGAGAGTTTTGGTTTTTTTTTTTTTTTAAGAAACAGGAAATGGTGAAAAGACAATAGAAGAAATGTTGAATAGTTTTCCCTGAATTGCTGAGAAGTTCAATAACACATATTCAGATTTGTCCATCATGCAGTTTTATAAAATTTATATAACAATGTTATATTTGCCTGAATATAATAAATTAACACTATCGCCTCAAAAATATAAAGCAGGAATTTCTAAAAGTACAAGAATTTGTGAGGATGTTATCACTTAAACCTCTTTTTTTAAAAGTTGAATGATCATGTGATATTTAGGAAATTTACCATAGTACTGATCTAAGGAGGGACTGATCTGATACCTAAAGACTGGTATCATACTCACTTTATACCTTGACAAAATTGACTTACATTACAAAAATAAAAAGGCATATATTAAAATTTAAGTTATTTATGTTTTTATACCTCTTATTAATACATGATCAGAAGTCAGAAAAGAAAATAGAATAGACTATGTGTAGAACCGAAAAAAATAACAAAATATCCAATATAAAATATGGTGACTTTAAGGTAGAACCAATGGGTGGCTTGTCATTGTAAAGACTTTGACTAGGAATGACAACAAAATCTTGAAAATTAATAGGCATCTAATTTTAAAACCTAGAACAGCAGGGGATACCTGGGTGGCACAATCAGTAAAGCAACCATTTTGGTTCAAGTCTGGGGGTCCTGGGATGGAGGGCTCCCTGGGGAGTCTGCTTGAAATTCTCTCCCTCTCCTCACCTCCAACTCATGCTTGCTTGTTCTCTCTCTATATAATAAATATTTCAAAAAGATAATTTGGAAAAGCAGAATAATGCCCCAACTCTAAATGCATAAATACTACCTATAAAAACCAATTAATGAAATGAATATTAAAGTTATAGTAAAGATGACTATTGAAGATGTGGAAAGGAGGCTATTCAAAAAGATTAAAAATTTGGGAAAAACCTAGAAATATGAGTTGTGCCAAAGAGAGAAAGCATAGATTATAGTAGAAATGGAAATGAGAATATAGCCAAAGATCCTAAAAAAAAATGAGTGTTTATTATGAAAAACATTGTCAGTGTATTAAAAAATATGCATCCCCAGAAAAATACAATTTGCCTAACTAAAGAAACAAAACAAACCTCTATTCTTTTTTTTGTTTAATATTTTAATTCTATTATAGTTAACATTCACTGTTATATTAGTTTCAGGTGCCCAAGGTAGTGATTCTTCTTTAACAATTAAAGATAGTACTTAAGTCTTCCTACAAGACAGTATCAGGACTAGAAATCTTTGGAGATAAATTATATATAAGGAAAAGGTCTAATGATACAGCAGATAATCCTGAAAATAATAAAATAATGAATTTTTTCTGACATACTTTATGAGGCAAACATAAACTTGATAAATTATCAAGCAAATCCAGTGCAAGAAACTAAGACATGGGCTTATTTGCAAAATTCCTAATGAGAATATAAATACATTGAATCCAAAAGTTATGTAACTATGTGCCTATATTTATTCCCAGAAGGTAAGGTTGGTATAGTATTAGAAAACTGATTGAAGTAATACACTGCATTAAAATAAGGGAGAGGAAAACATATTGGACTCAGTAAATTTTTTAAAGTTTTTGATTAATTCAAATACCCATTAATGATTTAAACCATGCCAGTAAACTAAAAATATCATAAAGGTCATGCATTCCCAAACACAAAATCCTTTTAATAATATCATATTTAATGGTAACATGTTTAAAACATTCCTTCACAATCCAGGACAAATCAAGGACATCTACTCTCACTGCTTCTACTTTATGCTATAATTAAGGATTTCTCGAGTTTGTAAAAAAAAAAAAAGTAAATTTTATAAAGCAAGAAATTATATTTTCATTACTTGCATGTTATGCAGAAAGTCCAAAAGAATCCATAGGCAGGGGTTTAGAATTAATGTGTTTTGGGTAATCAATTTGCAAAAAACTTGGTGTGTTTTCTGTGTTTTTTTTTTCCTTTTAACTAGCTATAGTTAGAATTTATATTTAAAGAGGTGTCATGTGACAATACGAAAATACTAAGATGTGCCTAGGAATAAATATCATTTATGAAAATTTCATACCTTCCTTGATCAACCAAAGACACAAGTATTTATAATTATATACTTAACTATGGGGTAGAAATAAATAATTATAAAGTATAGACAGTAAATTATTATAAAGTATATAAAGTAATTATAAATTATAAAGTATATAAAGTATATGACAATGGAAGTTATAAAGATTTATTATAAAGAATATAAGTGAAATTGTATGTATAAATCAAAATTTCAGTAGAAAGAATATAATGCATAGAAAAAACTCATAAGGGTTGATCAGTAGAGCTTGGATATAGATCAGAGGGGAAGAATAGTGTTGGTATTAAAAAAAAAGTCACTATTAGGGTCACCTGGGTGGCTCAGTTGGTTAAGCGACTGCTTTCGGCTTAGGTCATGATCCTGGAGACCCAGGATCGAGCCCCACATCAGGCTTCCTGCTCAGCGGGAAGCCTGCTTCTCCCTCTCTCACTCCCCCTGCTTGTGTTCCCCCTCTAGCTGTGTTTCTCTCTGTCAAATAAATAAAATCTTTAAAAAAAAAAAAGGTCACTTTTATATTGACTAGTGATATTAATAGAAGAGACAAAACTATAGCACATCTCAGGACACCTGGCTGGTCCAGCTGGTAGAGCACGCAACTCTTGATCTTGGGGTCATGAGTTCGAGCCCCATGTTGAGTGTAGAGCTTATTAGAAAAATAAATTTGTAACACATCTAGAGGACACTTTAGAAGAATATATTAACACTTTATAATGTGATACTGGGACAGGTGTCATAAAGCAAAGAGCACAAACCATCTGTGGTATAATTGACCAATTCCATAGCATTAGCTTTGAGAACATCTAACTGTCACAAGACATTAAAATGAAAGTGAAAACATAAGTCCTAAGTAGGGAGAAGGTATTTGAAAGTAACATCCAGAATATATAAATGTTATGCAATAATTAATTTGATAGATGCCACCAACCAAATAGAAAAATTGGTCAAGAACACATTATTGGGAACTTCATGGAAGGACCCAGAGTATAGTAGAATGGCTAAGGAATACTTAACACAAATAATTCAGTAGAAATATTCTAAAAGAAGGGGGGGGCAGAGGAAACATGGCGATATGTTAAAGTAGATTCTAGAAACACAGGTTAGAAAGAAGCTGCTGGCACTCTTCACCTCACATAGGAGTAAGGTTCCCTGGCAGAGGCAAGAGAGGACTGAGTCTGAGTGTCTCCCTGCCGGTTGGGGCATCGGTAGATCCACAAGTGGCAGGCCAGTAATGGGAATCTAGGAGAATGGGACTGCCAACACTTCCTGCTGAGCTCAGTTCCCACCAGAAAGGATATTTAGACAAATTAGACGCCAGTGTGAGAGTGAGAACATCTGTCATTTCCTCTTGAATTAAATGTATGGGGGCAGTATCTAGAGCAGGTTTTCTTCCTACTTAGTTGTAGTGACAAGAAGCCCACTCTTGGGGTGCCTGGGTGGCTCAGTTGGTTAAGTGACTGCCTTCGGCTCAGGTCATGATCCTGGAGACCCCGGATCAAGTCCCACATCGGGCTCCCTGCTGGGCGGGAAGCCTACTTCTCCCTCTCTCACTCCCCCTGCTTGTGTTCCCTCTCTAGCTGTGTTTCTCTCTGTCAAATAAATAAAATCTAGAAAAAAAAAAGCCCACTCTTTAGTCAGAGTATTGTCTGTTGTTCTGCCATTTCATGCTTCACAAACATCTGTAGTATATTCTTGGATCCGGTTGGGGTCCTTTAAATCACCATTACTGGGGAAGGAACCTATTTCAGATGTGTGCAGCAAAGTGAGATTTCAGCACCTGTCATGGTTGGTTACAAATGCAAGTTATGGCTCAGTAGACATGCTGAGTAGAAGTTCTTGGAAGTATTCTCATGCAGAAAAAGAGGAAGTTTCTAGGTAATTCCATATAATTCAGACTGTCTATGTATGCACATACACATATTGGGTATATACGTGTATCATTGTGTGTGGGTGTATTAACTTTTGCAGTGAACTAATTCACTATTGAGCTAGCTTTGTATCCCTTCGTATTCACACCGCTGCTTCAAAGTGTATGTGAATTATCTAAAAATAGAGTAGGTTGTATGCTTATTAGTGGCATTCTCTTTCCCTTCTTTCTTTTTTCCTACATGAGAATGCATGCTTCTCTTCAGAGGAGTGGGTTAACTTCTAGACCTCTCTCGTCAGTGGTGACTGGGTGACCGGGATGAAGGAAAGCTTTGCATTCACATACATTTCCATCTGTCATGCAATGATGATAACTTAGTGGGTATAAACTAATTTGTCTTGTTACGCACACACCTTCTTATTTGTGGACTTCATCATGATTCTACCAGTCATCTGGGCTCACACCTTTATAGATGGGTTGACAAATTATCTTTAATTACCTCCTAATTAGCTCCTATATGAAGACACTTGTCAAATTAAGAGGATCCAGTATTACTAATAAATGACCACTGCCTGAATGCAGTCTATTTCAGGGGTTATTTATTCATTTTTCCTTCTTTGCAGTGGGTGTAGTGTTGTAATAGAAATAACACTTTGTTTTGGAATGATGCCACCCAGAATTTGAATCTTTGATCAACCACTTACCAGCCATGTAAGCAATATAAACAAAAACAAATTTATTGATTAATTTTAGCATAATTTTCCTAATTGGAAAATGAGAGTGTTAAATACTACTGAACTCTAGATTGAAAAGAACTTACATAGCATGCTTTGTGCAAAATATCTGAATGTTACTTTACAGTTTTCCACTGAATATCAGAAACAGTATCACCAGGCACTGTGCAGTATTCTGCTTAGGACTTTAAAAATGAACAACAAGATTTCTCTCCAGGGTTCACAGCTTCATAGCCTAGTGAGATAGACAGATCTATAGCATACCGTTTTAATAGAGTTTTATTAAGTATCATGATAAGGGCATGTTTGGAGTATCTTAGGAGTTGAGGAACTAAAAGGGAAACGAAATCTTACTAAGTACTGTGTTAGTGACTGGTGTGGTAGGAATGGTCAGCAGGACTGTCTATGCAAGGATGGGGGGGGCGATAATATAAAACTTGCTTTTTCTTAATGCTCTTGTCCACCCAAACTCATCCTGCCTTCCAATGTTTAGTGTGAATTCTTGTCTGAAAAACATGGGGAAAAATTCTTGTTTGAAAACCATGAAAGGCAGCATAAGAATTTTTTAAGATATCCAGCACTTTGAAAAATGCCATTGGTATTTTGATCAGGATGGTGTTGAAAGTAGAGGTTGTTCTGGGCATCATAGACATCTTAACAGTGTTTATTTTTCCAATCCATGAGCATGGAACATTTTTCCATCTTTTTGTGTCTTCTTCAATTTCCTTCGTAAGTGTTCTGCAGTTTTTAGAGTATAGATCCTTTACCTCTTTTTGTTAGGTTTATTCCAAGGTATCTTAAGGTTTTTGGTGCTGTTGTAAGTGGAATCAATTCCCTAATTTCTCTTTTGCAGTTACATTTTTAGTATATAAGAAAGCAAATGATTTCTGTGTATTGATTTTTGTATCCTGCCACATTACTGAATTGCTGTATGAGTTCTAGTATTTTGAGGGTGGAGTCTTTGGGTTTTCCACATAAAGTATCATGTCATCTGTGAAGAGAGAGTTTGATTTCTTCTTGCCAGTTTGGATATCTTTTATTTCATTTTGTTGTCTGATTGCTGTTGCTAGGACTTCTAACATGATGGTGAACAACAGTTGTGAGAGTGGGCATCCTTGTTTTGTGTTTTGTTCCTAATATTAGGGAAGCAAACAATCCAAAAATTTATATGGAACCAGAAAAGACCCTGAATCGCTAAGGAAATGTTGAAAAAGAAAAACAAAGCTGGGGGCATCACACTGCCTGATTTCAAGCTTTATTATAAAGCTGTGATCACCAAGACAGCCTGGTACTGGCACAAAAACAGACACATAGATCAGTGGAACAGAATAGAGAGCCCAGATATGGACTCTCAACTTTCTGGTCAACTAATCTTTGACAATGTAGGAAAAAATACCCAGTGGAAAAAAGACAGTCTCTTCAATAAATAGTGTTGGGAAAATTGGACAGCTATATACAAAAGAATGAAACTGAACCATTCTCTTATGCCATACACAAAGATAAACTCGAAATGGATGAAAGACTTCAATGTGAGACAGCAGTCCATCCAAATCCTAGAGGAGAACATAGGCAGTAACCTCTTTGACATCAGCCATAGCAACTTCTTTCAGGACACATCTCCAAAGACAAAGGAAACAAAAGCAAAAATGAACTTCTGGGACTTCACCCAAGATAAAAATCTACAAGCAAAGGAAACAGTCAACTAAATGAAGAGGCAACCCAAGGAATGGAAGAAGTCATTTGCAAATGACACTATAGACAAAGGACTGATATCCAAGCTCTATAAAGAACTTCTCAAACTCAACATCCAAAAAACAAATAATCAAGTCAAAAAATGGGCAGAATACATGAACAGACACTTTTCCAAAGAAGATATACAAATGACTAAAAGACACATGAAAATATATTCAACATCATTAGCCATCAAGGAAATTCAAATCAAAACTACATTGAGATACCACCTTATACCAATTAGAATGGCAAAAATTGACAGGACAAGAAACAACAAATATTGATGAGAATGTGCAGAAAGGGGGACCCTCTTACACTGTTGGTGAGAATGCAAGATCGTAGAATCACTTTGGAAAACGGTGTGGAGGTTCCTCAAAAAGTTAAAAATAGAGCTACCCGATGACCCAGCAATTGCACTACTGGGTATTTACCCCAAAGATACAGATGTAGCCAAAAGAAGGACCATATACACCCCAGTGTTTATAGCAACCATGTCCACAATAGCCAAACTGTGGAAAGAGCTGAAATGCCATTCAACAGACAAATGGATAGAGAAGATGCAGTCCATATATACATTGGAATATTTCTCAGCCATCATAAAGAATGAATTTGCATCTACAAGTATAGAACTCAAGGAGATTATGCTAAATGAAATAAGTCAAGCAGAGAAAGTCAGTTATCATTTGGTTTCACTTATTTGTGGAACATAAGGAATAGCATGGAGGACATTAGGAGAAGGAAGGGAAAAATGAAGGGGGGAAAGTCGGAGTGGGAGACAAACCATGACAGACTGTGCACTCCGAGAAACAAACTGAGGGTTTTAGAGGGTGGGGAGGGGAATGGGTGAGCCCGGTGATGGGTATTAAGGAGGGCATGTAAGGCATGGAGCACTGGGTGTTATATGCAAACAATGCATCATGGAACTCTACATCAGTAAGTGATGACATACTGTATGGTGACTAACATAATTAAAAGAAGAAAAGAATTTCTATTATGTCTATTTCATCTTAACCACATTCATAGAAAATTATCCCTTAGTGGTTTTGTTTTCATCCATTGTTGTTCTTTTCTTTGCTGACAGATTGAAAGCTTAACAAAACAAAATAAAGCAAAACAAAACATTTAATTGGTCCCGTTAACTGGCACGATCTTCAGGATGTTGTTCATTTCTCATATATGCTACTTTTGTGGAAGGAATGATAGAGAGGAATCACAGAAGCATATTCATTTCCTCAAACCCTTAGCTGATGTCTGTTCCCTCTCCTCAGACAGTGGATAGTGTTACCCTGTAATGGGGAGATGCAGTCCTGATAATGGTATTGCCTCCAAGATTTCATGAGTTCCATAAAGTGAATCGATTCCACATACCTCTCATGCCAAAACCATTCTTGTGGAAATAATGGGTTTTCACTGGTATTTTCTCTTAGAATTTTTTAAAATATAAAATACCTAGTTCATATTTGCAAAGTTAGTGAATAAGAAGCTACATTCCTTGTGGAACAGCTGTTTTCATGGGATGCAGAAGGGTGGGTTTGTGAAGCTGCATGGAGGCAAGAAAGTCTGATCTTTAGAGGAAAGCTACACAGTTGAGGAGAGGAGTGAGAGGGGCAGAAGCATGGAGGTATCTATCTGTCAGGTGCAGGGAAGTAAGAAAAGGCATTTGCATATGAGACCAGGACTGAGCGCTGCTTCAACCTTCTTGATCCTGGCAGTCAAACCATTTTCTCCCTGGTTGTCCCCATATTTCCTTGAAAGTGCCAAGGCTATAAACCACAAAATCTGTGCATCTTTAGCCTTCCTCCAAGTTACACGTGAAAGTACCTGCCAGCAAAATGGAAAAATTATTTTAAACACTTTAATATGCTTCTTCTTTTCTTTAACTGAAGGATAATTGGCATACAATAATGCATTAATTTCAGGCATACAGCATAGTGATTTGATATCTGTATACATTACAAAATGGTCACCACAGTAAATCTAGCAACCATCTGTCTCCATACAAAACTGTTTTATTGACTATATTTCCTATGCTTCCCTTTCCATCCCCATGCCTCATCTATTTATTTTATAAATGGAAATTTGCAGCTTTTCATCCATGTGACCTGTTTCATCCATTCCCCCCACTCCCCTCTGACAATCATCAGTTTTCTGTATCTTGGAATCTATTTTAATTTTGTTTATTGTTATTATTTTTTAGATTCACATATAAATAAAGTCATATGGTATTTGCCTTTGTCTGACTGACGTATTGCACTTAGGGTGATACCCTTCAGATCCATCTGCATTGTGGCTGAGTATTACTCCATTGTGTCCACTCTGTGTGTGTGTGTGTGTGTGTGTGTGTGTGTGCACGCACACACGTGTCCACATGCACACACACATTCTACCTCTTCCTTATGTGTTCATTAATGGAAATTCAGGCCACTTCCATATTTTGGAAATTTTTAAATAATGATGCAATGAACATAGTGGTATTCATGTCTTATTGAATTAGTGTTTTCATTTTCTTTGGGTAAGTATTTAGAAGTGGAATGCTAGGTGATATGTTTCTATTTTTAATGTGTTTAAAAGATGTGTTTATTTTAGACAGATATATAAGTGGGCATAGCAAAGGCAGAGGGGGAGAGAGAGAATCTGAAGCTGACTCCACATTGGAGTCTGACATGGGGCTTGATCTCAGGACTCTGAGATCATGACCTGAGCTGAAACTGAGAGTCGGATGCTTACCTGACTGGGCCACCCAGGCACCCCTCTCATTTTAATTTTTCAAGGAACTTCTATATTGTTTTCCATAGTGGCTGCGCCAATGAATTTAGTTATTTTGGCTGGCTGGCAATACTATTAAATAAATCTATGTAAAAAGCCTCTTCATTCTAGGACATATTTCTCTATCCTTATTCTGTTCATTAATTTAGTTATACATCAAATAACTGAATGTCAGACACTGGTTTGAGATTTCTTGCATTATGTCATTGGAGTCTCATCTTACCTTGTCCTATAAAATGTCAGGTTCCCTCATTCACAGAGAGGAAACCTGTCCCAACTCCATGGAACCAAGAAAAGAGAGACTCTAAGTTAGGTCTCTGATTCTAAAGTATAGTTAGTATTTTGTTCCCACTTGGTCATCTGGCAAATACTTTTTGAAATTGTTTGGAAGATTGGGAGCAATAGATTAATTCATGAATAAACCTCTGAGTGCTCACAACAAACCAGGTACAAGTCTAGCTTCTCGTGCTCAGGCAATGTACAAAACAAAAACAAAAACCTGCCCCTAAGAAAAATAACTTTCTAGATACATAGAAACATATCCTTGAGTGCTTTATTGACCATCTACCTGGTTAGCCAAACTCTAGTTTGTTATATTTTTGAGAGTAGATACAATGTGTTTCACTTTGGATCCCTTACTGTCTGATGCAGTGATTATGTAACGAATCAGTCTATGAACTAGGCATGTAGATATATAATATGGTGCTTAAAGTGCAGTGATGTGTCATATTGCCTAGGCTTGAATCCTGGAGAAACAACTTCTTCCTCACAAGTAATGTATTTTCTCTGTGAGTCCAACTACCATCTGTAAAACAGTGTAAGAATAGTGTCAACATACAGGTTTTAATGATATGTATATGAATAGGCACATTGGAAGTCCTTACAGGAGTTATTAGGTCAGAGTGAGTTCTCAGTTAATGTCACCCAGGGGCCATGAACAGCCATAATGTGATGTACAGAACACAGGATTTGGCATCAGAAGTGAGCCTCTGTCCTTCCTAATTATAGGACTTCATTGTGGCTGTTAGATTCTCTGAATCCAGATTTTTATAGAGATATAAAATTGTCATTCTGTTCTTGAGAAAAATTGTATTATGAGGGATCTAGCACAACAAGGAGTCATTCATTCAAGGACTGTTGTATAGCATATATGGCAAGTGATAATTACTGTTTTACTTGCTGGAAATAGGAGCAAAAAAAAACATAGGTGTGTGTTTATGGAATTTGCAGTGGAAATTTAATTCATTGTTATGGATGTTTTCTCTTTCATTTAGTTTAGGTTTGGTGTATCAGGCCTGGAAGAATGAAATATTTAACCATGACTTGTGTAGCTAGGGATAGCATAAGACAGTTCATATTTGGGTTCATCAGGGTAGGAACTGAATATTTTTTCTAGTATTGTAACTAAATCACAAAGATTTCTTCTTTCTATATTGACAATCCTAAAGAATTTTTTCCTTTAAAATTTGAATTTTTACATAAACCTCATTTCTTATATCTCTCAGAGTGCTTTAAATTATTTTAATGTCCCATCTAAGGATTCATCTTCAGAGGTTAAGTATATATATTTCCCGACAGTGAAATTGAATTTATAGAAGAAGCTGGGCAGAAACCAGAAATGCTCTGATTTTGGCTTTGACTTTCTGTAGATCGAATTTTCTTTTGTTGTTAATGCAATGAAAAATGACCTTTCATCAGTGGCTTCAAGCAAGTGATGCAGGCAGGCTGGATCTGAGGACATAGAAGGGATGTCAGGATGGTCCCTGGCTGCCTGCAAGATAGAAATCAACTATAAGCCAGGAGGGAGTGAGAGCAGTTTACTGAAGGTAGAGAGAGACAGCAGGTGCAGACAGAGGGGGAGACTCAACAAAGGAGAGAGTCTTGTCTTTGTGCAGGATCTGGGGATGCTTTTGAGGATTGTGGTCTGGTGTATGTGTCTTCTTAGGAACCCAGGAATCAGGTAGAAAAAGGACAAGTGTCCAAGTGTCCTCTGTAACTTACTTATTCCCTGAAGCCAGGGGTCTTGGCTCCAAGATGTCTAGCACTACAGTCTAGCACTGTAATTCATAGTCTGGATTACAGACATTGTACTTTGGTCTGGTCACTCCTTAGATGTTATCTGCTGTACTGGACGACTCTGAGGAAATCCTTGTTCTTTACAAGAGGACATACATTGTTTGTACTATGAAGCATTGGTAAGGTGGGTGTATAGGTCCTAGCAAGAACAGAAAACAGGAAAAGGAGCAAAAAGCAGATTTTTATAGAATTTGTAAGTGTCCCTATCTCACAAGTAGTGAGATAACATACACATACTTTTTGGATATCAGTTTAAAACTTCTTTTTAAATACAATTTACAAAAATTTATTCATCTCAGATTTGATTTTCAAGGACAGAGATTTCTAAGCTTGTTAAAACTTTTGAAATTGCAAGTAGTATAAGCTATTTTGGGAAACTTCTAGTAATAACTATCACTTAAGATCACAATCCTTGCTGTCCCACTTCCCCCAAACTCAGCTAAGTATCAGTGGGTGTATTGGGACGGTAGTGTCCCAATAAACACACTAACGTTTGAACACTGGCTTCCTCAGGTGCACTGACCAAAGGCATTCGAAAGGGTAGTGCAACATGGTGATTCTTGGGGTATCAGTAGGGGTTGTCCAAGGGGGTCACTGCATGTTTTCACAGTAAGTAGGTTTTTTAACACCTACAAGCAATGGTATGAGTTTGGTCTCACAGGAAGCCTGTGCCCAGACTACTTATGCCCATTTATCTCCATGTTCACAACTTCATCCTTCAGTAGTGAGATGTCATTATGACCAAAAGTTAGCCTTGCAACAGTAGGCTTATTATGGAAGACAGAGAGAAGAGGGGGTGTTCTGATTCACACCAATTGCATTTCATAGGTCATAACCATGAATTTGGCAAGGCTTCATCGGGGCATATGTTGAATTAATTGGCCTGCGTCATGCTGCTAAATTAAAGCCTGAGGAATAGTGATTAGTTGCATGAAAGGAATAGCATAGCCAGGTATACTGTGCTTTTTCTTGTTTCTTAACGACCTAAAGATTTCATCTTTAGTGATACTGTTTGTGGGACCATCAAGTTACCCCAGAGCTATCCCTATTCAGTAGGGGAAAAGCTAACAAGCCCCAAAGATTTTTACCATGAATCTGTTCATTAGACAAGACACAGTTCACAGATCAGGTGCAATGTGGCTTTCAGCCCAAACTTCCTACAGAGATCAAAGCAGAGCCATTTGTCTTTCCACATTGTGCATTACATTTTGAGACTTGAAGCCCTGTACTTAAAAAGATTTTGCTTATCTCTCCTTTCTGTAACATTTTAAAAGCCTTACAGGTAGGACAGATCCGAGTTAACTTGTTAAATGCAAATATGGCATATGTCATTTGTATTTAAATGACTTTAACATCCTGCAATATTACCTAGAGGTTTGCCTTCCAAATGGGTCTGAAGAATATTTTAATGAAGTCAGCTACAAGTAAAAACTAATCTTAAGAGACTGTATAAATTGGCTTAATGCATTAAACTCTATGGAAACATTGATTTTAAAAAAAGGGGGGGAAAGGAAAATTTTGTTTGTCTGACTAATCCATTAATGCATTAAAGTTCTGTTTCTTTTAGTCAAACATGTTAGCCAGTAATTTTTCTCAATTTTATTTCTTCTCCAGAATAATGCGGGAATCACTTTATTGTTCACAAGGCAATCCCTTTTTGGCTTATGAGCATCTCTCCCCTTTCTAACCCTCCTTCCACCCATTCCTTCTCATCTCTATCACTCTGGTGTACTTAGGGAGCAAATGAAAATAATCTGATTGCAACCCTTTATTTTAGCCCAGTGGGAACAAGGGCTACCCTAAACCTGCACTGTTAGCATCCCCTGGCTTCTCTTCAGATACAATGGGGGTACAATCCATATTCCTCCTCCCTGGATGAGCACCACTCTGTTTGTGTCTTGGATCCCACCATGCCTCCCTCTCAGAAAGTTCTCACCCACCAATATTTCTTAGCTTTCTGGCATCCTCCATTTTTCCCCTTCTATTAGATTGTTTGCATTGACCTAAAAACAAGGACTAGTAACCATCTTTTAAAAAAACTGATTACCTCCCTCTCTAACTCATATGCTGCTCTTTTCTTCTTCCTAGTGACTTAGTAAAAAATGTGTGTACTTATGGTCTCCCTGTCCTCAGGTCTCCTTCTATCCCCAGTTTACTCCAGGCTTCTATCACTGGGTTGAATTAAGGTTGCGTAGGTCCCCGATTTGCCAAATCGAGTTACTGCTTCTCACTCATTGCCTTGTAGAACCCCTTGGCCATGTTTAAGCAGGACTGACCACGCCCTGTCCCTTAAGATACCTTCGTTCCCAGCTTCTGATGAGCCTTTGCAGCTTCTTTTCCTTTTTCTCTTCAAATCCTCTTTGAATGCCCAGGATTCGATTCTTGAATCTTTTTTATTTTCTCTTTTCTATTCAGCATTACTAGTTAGGATAGATATTGTCCTAGACAGTAAGCAGTTTCTATATGTTTATTATTTCTGTGTTCACATCTGACCTCCAGAGGTTCACATGATATGTTATACTTCTTGGTTGATCTGTCCTCTTGAATATTCAGTAGTTACACCTAATGATGGCTGCTCTAAGTTTTCAACTGCATTTCTTACAAAATTTCACAGGATCCCAGGTCTTAGAGACTCTACCTACCCACTTGGATCTCATTTCATACCACTTGGCCACTTTCACTATACACCAGACTCCTGACAAAACTGTCATTCCTGACGAGGGGCTTTTACTTGTTATTTGCTCTACTGGAAACATGATGAATCCTTTCATTCAAATTCCAGCTCAAATGTCATTTCCTCCAAGATACTCTTTATGTTAGTCTATCCAAAAATGCCATTCCCATCCATGAATAGTTTTGTTTGTTTTTTCATGTTCTCATTATTGCTAGTGGGTGGGGAAGTCTGGCTTGTGTGAACAGTGGTCTGGGTGCTTGGATCCCTCATGAGGGTATTTCTGAGGGATCCGAGCTGGAATAAGGAGAGCCAGAAGGGAAGCAGCAAGTGCAAAGCAGTGTGTTAAAGGAAAGTATGGGAGAGCAGGTGGGTTCCTGGAGGTGGAGTTGGCCCTAGGAGGCTGTGGGATTGGATGTTATGAGGTCTCTCTGGGCTTAGAGGAGCTATGACATGCAGAGGGGTGGTCTCTGATGGAGGTGATTCCAAACCTTTTGGGGGACCCCTCCCACAGATTGGAAGGGGGATTGACTTTCAAGGTTTTGGCCAGAAGTATCCTGGAAGCCTTTCTCCACAGTGAGGGGTTGTACCCGCCATGCAGGTGCACTGTGATGAGTCTGGGGGTTACCCTGGGGCAGAGATGGGAGGCAGAACATGCGCTAGGCACCCATCAGCCCCAGGGCCTTGAAGCCCTGAGGTCAGGATGTTGTGCCCCAGGCTTCCAATGTGTTATCTACTTATCACTACCCTTGCCTCCAGCTCCTGTCTCTGCCATTTCCCCTCAAGAACACGGGGCTCCACCTTGGCCAGTCCCTGCCACTGCTCTCGTCCACCTTCCACCTACTGCTAATTCTACATGGAGTTATAGGATCTCTCTGCCTAATTGTGGACTGTTAATCTCCCCCAGAATGTATGCTCCCTGAGGCCAGTGCCCCTGCCTGTCTTGCTCACCACCAACCTCCTCCTCAACCATGACTATTCGGGACCTATCATAGGCATTCAAACATTAAGGGTTAGATAAGTTTATTGATGGCCCTCCCCCCCAATTTTAGAATATGATCAGGTTTCCCAGTCATTAAACAGAACTATCTGTTCGTCCTTACTGAGTTAGTCTTACCTGCACATTTTCTTTTTATGGGAAATGTTACTGATCATTTATATATTCGCTGTCTCCTTTTCCTTATCTCACACCCACCCTGATTCCCTTACGCACGCAAAGGTACACACAAACGTACACACACACGTGCACATACGTTTATATGAAGGAAACATTTTAAAGACAGGAAATATAAAACTTCTAAATTCTACTGAGGCGAAATCATAAAATGACCATGATTTTTCCCATGAAGTCCTATGGCGTAATGTCTCCAATTCTTCTACTCTTGGTTTCATGGTAAATTTCAGAATTACTTCAAAAATAATTTTTCCTCATGTTCATACTGCTACATCTCCCTGGCTCTGTTTCCCTAGGACTGATGTCTTTTGGTTTTATGAATTCTGTCCCTGTTCCCTTCCTGTGCTTATTCCCAAACTGGCCCTCACCTGTGGAGGGACGCGGTCTCAGGCTCTTCTGCCCCCATCTTTCCCACCAGGACCAAGGCAGCCCACACTCCCTCCTTGTTGATACGGCTCATCTGCTGTGTCTCCCTCTGTTTCCTCATGCCCCACTCCTGCCTTTCTCAAAGCATTTCTTTAGTGTCTGCACACGTCTCAGAAATTGAATCTTCCAGAATTGTGTGTTGAGAATCATATTAGAATCTCTATCCTCTTCTGTCCTTCCTTTGCCATCTGGTCCTGCCTGTGGTCCATTTACACTGAGACTCTACTTCTTCTCTTTACTAATACTAATCTAGTTCTAGTTTTCCATAAACTCATAATCTCTTTCTTTCTCAAACTTTCTTCTCAAAGAAACAAATCAAATTCTCTAAAATACTGCAGTTATCATGTTCCTGTTCTTCCTGATAACCAATAGCAGATTCAGACTACAGACAGATTAAATCAAAGCCATTCTATCCTCAAGTTATCTCAAAATCCAGTTATATTTTACCTCTTCTGAACAGAGCTCCTAACTTTCTTGGGGGGTATTGCAGGCAGCACGATGAATCAGGTCGCTTCAAGCAGTGTCTAGCTCAGTTACTCTGGTCGGTCCCCGGGCAGAGATGTGGCATCGGCTATACTGTTTCTAAAACAACTTGAATTTGACATTTTATTCCCAGGGTTCTTGATATAGCAAGATTAAGATCTAGAAATAGCGTTTATTTTTTGCACAAGCTTATCAAGAGCTCAAGTCTCATAAACTTCACAAAGATTTCCCTATTTCCAAAAAGTCACATAATCAGTTCTGTTGTCTTTATCGTGTAATATGACATATAATTATTTCCTCATATGTTGTTTTTTTGTTGGTTTGTTTCTATATATGATAATTTTTTTCAAAAGATCCTTTGAAAGATCTTCTTTTATACTTTGCTTATATGCCTAATGTTGACCAGGTAGCAGAGGATTATAAATCTCTATTCATTTGAACTGATCCTCTTTGCCTTGTATCCATAATTCACCATTCCACTGACAGCTTGCTAGGAGACACCTTGCCCTTATTACAAATGCTAGCAAATGGTGCTATGGGTCCAGGCTCCCAGATGCTGCTGTACTTGGAGCCCTGAACTCTCTCAACCACATTCCCTAGAAAATAGATTCTTCAGCTTAAAAGCAACATTCATTTTGTAACCATTACCACATATAAAATAAGGAAAAAAGTTGATTCTTCCTGGAAGAACATAGCCTAAAAGGTACCATTTCTTGGTATGGGAAATAACTACTGGTCCTTGACCACCTACCGATAGATTTTTAAAGATTAATTTCAGTTAGTGAAGTATTCCTATTAATTGAGATTATGCATTCCTTCATATATTGTAAATTCTTTAAAATGTAATAAATACATTTTTGCTCACTCACTAGCAAGCAGTTTGTCAAAGGAGAATCATGTGTTAAATCAATGCTTAGATATTAAAAGCTTTTTTTAAAAATGAAGACATAAATTCAGACTAATTAGTATTTTGCGTAATTTTCTGTCCAAATTACAAATTTTATTTCAGATTTAATATTCTTAGCTAATCACCGAAATAGTACATTTTCCTGGTTGACTACATTGCAATCTGCAATTTGCTTGACTTCAAATGCGTAATATACTGTTTGAACCATTATGTACTTAACTCAGTGAACCAAATAGTGAAATGCTTTAATTTTTGCACATTTTACAAATGGAGCCACAAACTTTATTGATCAATCAGCATACTTTAGTGGTTCAGTTTAATGTGCAATGCTGAATGAGCCATATACTTTACAAGAATAGCTTTAATATGTTTCTCAAATTTAGCTGCAAAGTCTCCTAGCCAAAAGAATTACCGTAGTGGCTCCCTGGCAAAGCCTGTATCCTTATTGTTATCTCAGACTTTACTGGTAAAGCTACATTCTCCATGTAACTCCATGTAATTGATTCCTTATCAATTAGTAATTTGATGGAAATGAAATTATAGGCATGAATGAACTCAAGACTTAGGTAATGACATTTTAGGAGACATGAAGTAAAAATTCATAATTTAAAAAAATGACAACAGGAAATAGGTGTTACCCAGTTCAGCTGTTTGAAAAATACATACATTTTTACCAGTAATTGATTTGGGTGAATTCTAATTAAATGCTCTCTCTCTCTCTCTCTCTCTTCCCATTCTCTGTCTCTTCCTACCATTGAACTGTTTGTAACATACTTAGATGCAGCCTACAAGTTCAATGAGTCTGAAAGGAATTGAAACTTTGTGATAGTTGAAAATCAGACATCTAACACAGCCCCCGATATTTATACATACTTTTCTTTTGCCTTATTAGATGAAGTGTCCCCATACCTTTCTCACACTTTCTGTTCTATCCAAGCATGATTTGGGAAACATCTATTTGTGTTCTAATAGATTTCTTCCCTGTTTCACTGAATATTGCTTGAAATTATAGACTTAACTGAAAATTATGAAGGTAATTGAAACTTATGAAAAATCACTTATTGAACATAACTACAAATTATTAGTAGGTCTCCTGACTTTAGTATATAGAAATTTTGATTTCTCAATAGATTCATTTTTAACTAGTTTTAACAGTATTTTAGAGATTTTTTTCAATGACTGAACTTCAGGAGTCTATTCATTTCTATAGTTGTATATATCAGTGTGTGTGTTAATTTGACTTTAAATTCTTCTTCTTTTCTGATGGCTTTAACTGTTTCTGAAAACTTAGTGAAAAATTTTCCCTCAAATTTTAAGCCAAAATTGCCATAGATTCTTATAGCTTTATATCTCTTGGTTCTTGGTTTTACTATCACTCCTGTGATATTTTAGACTCCTCCATGTTACTTTTAATAGCTAATTAATGTTCCTTTTTCTGAATTATTGTATGTTTTAAGTTTTTACCTACAAAAATATTTTTCTTTCTAATGAAAGAACTAAAGTTGTAGAAGTATATAAGTCCTACTGTTAACTCTGATATTTCATAACTTTGGAAAATTAATATAAATAATTAAATATTTTAAAAGTAAGAACTAGGTGAATATTCCTTTTTTACCTTCTTTTCTCCAAAAGTAGAATTAAATCTAGGCCAAAGAGATGTAGCGGTTTTTCACTTTTTTATTTTTTATTTTTTTAAGATTTTATTTATTTACTTATTTGACAGAGAGAAACGTAGCTAGAGAGGAAACACAAGAAGGGGGAGTGAGAGAGGGAGAGGCAGGCTTCCCGCTGAGCAGGGAGCCCGATGCAGGACTCCATCCTGGGACTCTGAAGCTCAATCCTGGGACTCAGGGATCATGACCTGGGCTAAAGGCAGATGCTTAATAACTAAACCACCAAGGTGCCCCAGTTGTTCACTTTTTGAATGAAGAATGTTCGAATGTTTAATGCTTTTAGTTTGCACCTCTTTTTGTGTAGGTGGTAGCATGCTTGTCTGGGAAAATGCACCATTGTAGGTATCTGACTGTACTGGGAATTTCATTGAGAACTCTCTGTAACAGTCTCAGCAATCCAAGAAGAGGAAATGTTACCTAGTAGTTATACTTTCTTTGTGAAACAAATATCATTTGGATGATTTCAGAAACACAGTGGAAAAAAAAATAACAAATAGGAGTCTAGTTGCTTGTGGATGACACTTGCTTTCAAAAATGTTGTTGCCAGACCTTTCTCATCCTCTTTTTGTTGTTTTACTCAATGTATATGGGGAGAAATGTACCAAGTCTTTCTGGGTAAATTTTTTTGTTTTGTTTTGTTTTGTCTTAGACTTATTTATTTATTTATTTTAGAGAGAGAGAGTGCACAAGTGGAAGGGATGGGGGAGAGGGAGTCAGAAGCAGACTTTGTGCTGAGCAAGGAGTCTGACAAAGAAGTCCTGGAAGACAGATCTTTCCTTCACCTGTAATTCTTAATTACATTAATCTTTTCCAAGTAAAATTGTGGAAATCTGAGCAAGACCTGTGGATTGTAGACATTGCTAGTACAATATCACTATAAGTATTGCAAGTTACTTTCACTGGGGAAAACAGGATATGTCTATATTTTTTCTTACAACCGCATGTGAATATACAATTATCTCAATAAAATTATCACAATAAAATAAAAATAACTTCAAACCTATGAATTATAAATATTGCCTAGTGAGCAATATATACTTGTAACATTGGTAATTTAATAATATTTCTGATGTGCATAAAAACAGATCATGTAGCAAAATATGTAAGAATTTACTTAAGTTTCTGAGGTCCTTTTGATATTTACATTTATTTCTTTACAAGTGTCTTATTATAAAAGATTTTAATAAGGTTATTGTGTTTGTTCTAAGGAGAATAAGAAAAATCTTTAAAATACACATTCATTTTTTTTTTCTTTAGACCCTAGAGTTACCATAACAAGCAGTAGATTTGTAGGGTTAACTAATAAAAGAAAGGAGAAAAAGATTTAAAATTATGCCCAGAATCTTCTATTTCAAGCATTAAATAGAAAAACAAATATAAACCAGAATTTCCTTCTGTCTAAAATCAGCATTTCCTTTAAATTATGATCAAAAAAGAAAAAAAAATGATATAAGACCATGATGTCTATAAGAGATCTTTAATTGGTTTATATTTATGTTTATAATGCATCTAGAATTATGGCATAGTATCTCCATGAGTTCCCTCAAAGACACCATATGTTTCATTTAAATTTAACATGGAGATAAAGACACAGTATTACCATTGTGTCAGAAAGTTATGAGTGGCACATCAATAATGCAACCATCAAAATGATACATTTATATGGAAATTATTATAGAGGGAATATTCAATAGATATTGTTTGACAGTGGTTTGTTTGTTTTTTTCTTTTACAAAAATAACCATATAAGTAGATTATTTTTAGGACTTCAGAGGAGCAGAATAAAATCAATCATAATATTTGACTTACAGAGCACTGTTATTTATCATTGATCATACACAGGCTGTCTCTATTTCATGTATTTCATTTTTATTTA
Source organism: Spilogale gracilis (assembly GCA_004023965.1). Lineage (NCBI taxonomy): Eukaryota > Metazoa > Chordata > Mammalia > Carnivora > Mephitidae > Spilogale > Spilogale gracilis. The sequence continues at coordinate 44,374 of PITA01008198.1, read as the reverse complement.
ATAATTTAATATAAGTAAACACCATAAAATCACTGTCCAGCCCAAGAACTAGAGCACTACCTAAAATGTACCCTTCATGATGTATTTTTACATTGTATTATTCTCTTAACACTTTGAAAAATAACTGTCATCCTTGAAAAAAAAATCACATAAATATGTTTGAAGAAACAACATCTTGTTTGGTTTTGCCTGACTCTGAACTGTGTAAAATGGGTGTTGTCCCATATGTTGTCTTTCTGATATTTTCATCTTTTTGGAAAAATATTTTAAAGTCGTACATACCCATATTTAAGTATAGTTCATTCACATTCACTGTGGTGTGTAGGTGAATGAAAAACATATACCTCGCCTACTTTTCTCTTCTGTTCTGTCAACTGGAATGTTGGCTGTATTCAATTGTTTGTCCTGTTACCATCCAGGAGCCCATGGATATGATGGTAATGATACTCCATCAACCTTGGAGTGGTTACGTCTTTTCTTTATAGATTGGAATTTTATATTCATTATTTGTTGGCTTAGTGTTGCAGATAGCTCTTCTCAATTTGTATTGTCTTTCCCTTTGTTAAGATTCTATTTCCACAGATGGTGGAGTTCCTGGATGATATGGTAATTTGATTTTTAATTTTATGGGGAACCTCTGTACTGTTTTTCATAGTAGCTGCACCAGTTTGCATTCCCACCAACAGGACATGAGGGCTTCCCTTTCCCCATCCTCATCAACACACCATGTTTCTTGTGTTGATTTTAGCATTCTGACAAGTATAAGGTGATATCTCATTGTAGTTTCGACCTGTATTTCCTTGATGCCGAGTGATGTGGACCATTTTTTCATGTGTCTTTGGCCATCTGGATGTCATTTTTGGAAAAAGTCTATTCAGGTTCTCTGCCCATTTTAAATCAGATTACTTATTTTCTAATTCTGAGTATTGAGTTGTAGAAATTCCTTAAATATTTCCAATAATTACCCCTTATCAGATATATCATGTGCAAATATATTCTCTTTTTCAGTAGGTTGTCTTTTTGTTTTGTTGATTGTTTCTTCTGCTATGCAAAAGCTTTTTATTTTGATGGAGTCCCAATAGTTTATTTTTGACTTTGTTTCCCTTGCCTTAGGAGACATACCCAGAAAAAAATATTTCCATGGCCAGTGTCAAAGAAGTTACTGCCTGTGCTCTCTTCTAGGAGTTTGTGACTTCAGGTCTCACCTTTATGCTTTAATCCACTTTGAATTTATTTCTGTGTATGGTGTAAAAAAAGTGGTCCAGTTTTATTCTTTTGCATAGTTCTGTTGGCTTTTTGAATGGGACTGCATTAAATATAGAATGTACTTTGGAAAGAATTGACATTTTTTTTTCTGTTTTTAGAGATAGAGAACATGAGGAGGCATGGGAGAGGGGCAGACAGAGAGAAAGTAGCCTCCACACCCAGCAGGGAGTCTGACAAGGAGCTTGATCCCCTGAGATCATGACCAAAGCCAAAATCAAGAGTCAGACACTCAACTACCTGAGCCTTCCAGGCATCCTAAGAATTTGACATTTTCTTTTTACATTTTTTTTGAAGATTTTATTTATTTGACAGAGAGAAACACAGCTAGAGAGGGAACACAAGCAGGGGGAGTGAGAGAGGGAGCAGCAGGCTTCCCGCCAAGCAGGGAGCCCGATGTGGGACTCCAGGACCATGACCTGAGCCGAAGGCAGTCACTTAACCAACTTAGCCACCCAGGTGCCCCATCAATCTTAGCTTTTATTTCATACTGTGCTTCAAAACATATTATGAATTAACTAAATAGATAAATCTAAAATAAGTTTCAGCAGGAAACAAGCAAATATGTTTATTTGAATTGAAGTATATTTCTAAGATAGACACAAAACCCAAAAGCTTTTTCTAAAAAATGACAAATTTGATTAAAACATTCGAAAAAAAATAGCGGCACCTGGCTGGCTCAGTTGGTTAAGCATTAGACTCTCAACCTCTGCTCAGGTCTCCATTCCAGGGTTGTGAATTTAAGCCCCATGTTGGGCTCCACATGGGGAGTGGAACCTACCAAATCAATCAGTCAATCAATTTATAGTATAATAGTAATGTGATGCAATGAAGTTAGAGAATAAAGGAAACATTTTCCTGTACATTTTTTAAAAAATATTTAAAAAATAAACCTCTATAATGATACAATTAAATGCAAATGGCAAATCGAAATAAGCTATTACGTATATAGGGATATATGTATATATAAATATAATGCATGTAAAATGAATATACACATATTTTATATATAAATATAAATAAATGTGTAATACTGAGTGTAAGGGAAGGTTATAATAATCACCACAAAAGTCAGTGTTCCAGTTTTTTTGTTTTTGTTTTTTTTTAAGATTTTGTTTATTTATTTGACAGAGAGAAACAGCTTGAGAGAGAACACAAACAGGGGGAGTGAGAGAGGGAGAAGCAGGCTTCCCACCCAGCAGGAAGCCCAATGTGGGGATCCATCCTGGAACTCCGGGATCATGACCTGAGCCGAAGGCAGATGCTTAACAACCAAGCCACCCAGGCACCGGTTCAAGTTTAGTAAGAAAAAAACTTTCAAATCCAAAAAACTAAGTAGAATTAGAATGACCATAAACAAAGAACTACACTGTGCCTACTTACTCATCAGCTTGACAAAATGAAAAAAAAAAATCCTTAAATAATATACTGGTTAGCGCTCTCATACACTCATACACAGAGTAAAAACTGATGGGCTTTTGAGACGTAAATCTGTCTGTCTTTCAGGTTGAAAATGAACATAACCTCTTTCACCAGGCCCAGTTCTTCTGTGAATTCACTTTGAAGAAGTATCTTTTCTTTTACCTAAGTTGATGTATGCAGGATTTTGGCACCACTGTTATTTAACTATAAGAAAAATGCAGACTGTCCAGGGGCTGACAGATGGGGTGTTGAGGTGAAGTATCAACAGTCTGCACTGAAGACGGCATCATAGCTACGTAAAATAATAAGATAGGCTCTCCTTAACTGACACGAATAAACTCCAGGATGTGCTCTTCATTGATGAAAGATACAGGAGAATAAGAGCTTGAAAATAGGACCTCGTTTGTGTCAAAAGCATACTTACCTGTGAGGCACATGCAAATCCATTTGAAAATAGAAGTGTAAGCGTATCTGCACCTGAGCATTCACTCGTGTGTGCTAGTCAGTAAATAGAAAGAGGGCCGGGGACTTAGAGGTCAAGCACGTGATAAGTGATTTACTCTGGGGCGAAAAAAAGGGTTGAAAGCATTGGCAAAAGGGAGCATTGTATATTTTTCGCAATGTTCCTATTTGTGGTGAATGTTTTACAAGGAAAACATCTTAGTCTAAAAAACCAATAAGTGCTAAGTAATCTAACACTGACAATTTATTGTACTCTCCATCAAGTTCATCTGTAATAAATGATGATTGCAAAATGATGTATAACCATGATAACTTCTGATATCCAGGAGAACATACCTCTGGTTAGAGGCTGTGGCATACCATTTCCCTGCTTTAATCCAATAATACTTGCTTTTCCTACTGAAAGCAGATTAGAAACAAAAGTTTCCTAAACTGGACTGTATTTCTATTTAGGTAATAAATCCAAGAATTCTTATAACTGAGAGCTTTTAATCTGAATTTGAGTGCTTTCTTGTTACACATTATTCTTCTATAATTGGAGCTATCTTCTTCAGCTGGGGACTGGAAAATTAGCTGAGAAAATTGTAATCATTGAGACTCCCTTTCATACATGTTGCTCAATGCAGATAAGTCATATTTATTTCCATATTTTCTTTATTCCCAGAGTAGCAAAATTGAATATGTTCCCATGTGTCTGATTGGATATTGCTAGGAGGACTGTGGAAGCATGTTGAGAATTCAGATGTGTAAAGGAAATCACCTGCAAATAGTTTTGGTTACTGTGATATTTATCCACAGGCAGGTATCTACTGGGAGACTTCTAGCATGTTCCCTTGTCCTCACTCTTAGCTTTTAATTGAGAAAAGCACCATGGACAGCTTCCTGCTGGAACAGTAAGATCGTGATAAAACACTTACTTCTGGGCCATTGATGTAGTCTTTGGATTTCCTTCCTGATGTTGGAGATGCTGCTTTGTGGAGGGTGTTGGCATCCTCATGGCGCCAGGGACCACGGGTGCATAGCACTGATTGTGAAACTGCATGTCTGCCCAAGGCCAGCCTTCTAAGAATGGTTGCCAGCAGCAAATATTCTTTGGTGTAGAATTTTTTTTTTTTTTAGATTTTATTTATTTATTTGACAGAGAGATCACGAGTAGGCAGAGAGTCAGGCAGAGAGAGAGGAGAAAGCAGGCTCCCCGATGAGCAGAGAGCCCGATGTGGGCCTTGAACCCATGACCCTGGGATCATGACCTGAGCCAAAGGCAGAGGCTTAAACCTCTGAGCCACCCAGGCACCCTTCAGTAGAAATTTAATATGTATTCTAATTAAAAAAAAATTGGGGGGGAGGGCGCCTGGGTGGCTCAGTTGGTTAAGCGACTGCCTTCGGCTCAGGTCATGATCCTGGAGACCCGGGATCGAGTCCCACATTGGGCTCCCTGCTCGGTAGGAAGCCTGCTTCTCCCTCTCTCACTCCCCTCTCTGGCTGTGTTCCCTCTCTGGCTGTGTTTCTCTCTGTCAAATAAATAAAATATTTTAAAAAAAAATTGGGTGGGGGGAGTAGAAACTGATTTTCAACAGTTCCTTTTAGGCTGTCCATCACAGTGTCCCAGAGAAAAGTATTACAGCCAGGTCAGGCATTGGATCTTACGGTATTGATCATATTGCTGGAGGGCCATTACTTTTAAAATTTAGCCCGAGATATAGGGCAATTTTTGTTGAACACTCAGATTTATGAAGTTATTATCAGAGCCTGCCTTTCTCTTGGAGCAACATTGCAGCACTGAGAAGTTTTAAAACAATAGATTTTCAAACACAAATATAAGGAATTATGATCTATGAATCACCCAGTGTTGTGATCACCCAATCACAACACTGGGTGATTCATAGATCATAATTTCTTATATTTGTGTTTGAAAATCTATTTAAAGATTGACTCTTCGTGTCCTCCAGAATTCATAGGTTGAAATCCTACCTCCTGCTGTGATGATGTGAGAAGATGGGGCCTTTAGGAGGTGACTAGGTCAAGAGGGTGGAGCTTCAAGAAGGGAACTGATTCCTGTCCTTGAAGGAAGAGACAGGGCTACCTCTCATGCCCTCTGCTCTATGCCATGTGTGGATACAGTGAGAAACCAGGAGGTGGGCTTTCATTAGACCTAGGATTTTTGGACACCTCAATCTTGGGCTTCTTAGCTTCCAGGACTTTGAGAAATAAAGGTTTGTTGTTGAAACTGCCCATCTCTGGTATTTCGTTATAGCAGCCTAAAGTGAATAGAACATCTCATATTCTGAATTTTAATCTGGTTGAAGAAGACTCTAAATTTCTGTAGTTTAGGAGGAGAATCAAAATCTGGAAATACACACTAATGTGATTAGAATAGCTCAACTATAAGAAAATAATACAGTGATACAGATGCTTTGAGTTTTTAACTTCTTTATTTTTAATTTACTTTGCTTTGTTTTTTTTCCCACAACTTCCAAATCCGTATTAGTAGCTCCCCACTGCATTGTTTTGAAGATCTTAAGTTCAAAAACATTATGGCATATGTTTCTTGATGGGGATAAGTGAGTAGGATTTATCTTTAAACTTATTTCCTTCTCCTAGAGAAGAGAACTAAAGCAATAACTTCTACCTTTATGCTTTACACATTATGCTACACTCTGAAGAGTGATTGATTTTTTGACAGTCAGCTTTGTGCTTTAAACTCATGCAAAACTACTTCAATTTTCATCTCTTGCTTGAGTGACTCGCTAACACTGGTCCAATTACAAGGAGTGCAACATTTGAGAGCAGGGGGAACCTACAGAGTAGGAGGCAGAAAGAAAATATGTATCATTTATTTAAGAAAACAATAATGGGACAAAGATAAAGTCACCAAGAGGAAGGCCTTTGGTCCAGAGCACAGATTTGATTTACTGTACCTTCAAAAATGATCACATTTATTTTAGACTTTCCCATTGCGCTGACTGCCTGGCTTAGATAATTACCCACATTTCTGCACGTTCTAGATTCTATAAAATCATTTTCCCATAAAAATTAATGAGTTCCCTTATTCCAACATTGTTTCTCAGGGCAGTGAATTCCACTGGAAGATCAAGATTTTATTTTAACACATTGATCTCACTTGCTTCCAAGAATATCAGCATATGAGAAGACAGAAAACCCAGGTGAATGATGGCCAACCTTTTTTTTTTTTTTGCCCAATTGTTGCACAAAGACTAACCCAGGAAACTTGAAAACTTGCTTATTTTCTCATGCCTATCCCAGAGATGCAGATGTTAGAAGCCTGAGGGGGATTTAGGAGTAAACATGTTTGATCAGTGTCCCAGGGGGTATAGAGAAACATGGTCCAGTAAGGGATGGGAGTGCTTATGGTTTGCATAGGTCCATGGGTGTTAACATACAATAGCTTAATTCCCTTAATGTGGAAGAGGATTCAGTCTACCAGAAGAATGTCCAGGAGGTGCTGGAGTAAAAGAGGTTCAATGACAAGTGATAAAGAGAAGAGTCGTGGTGAAGTTCGGTGGGACATACAGAAGGCCTTCTGGTCAGGCACACTGCTTCATGTGGGGCTGGCTCGGTAATATTCCACAAACACACTATATTTCGGTCCACAGCGGTGTGGCTCACACATCTCTACAGAGATTATGGACGAGTTAGACTATTTCATTTTGTAGACATTTAATGGACATTATTCAAGTCCATACATGTATCAAAGACGACACAGGTTTTTAAGCAACGTTTTTAACCTGAATTTGAATTATTTTGTAGAGAAAAAAGGACAGGCTAAGTGAGAAGAAATATTAACATTTAGCACTGAGAGAGGCAGTAAGGTATGGCTGATTTCTTTTGAACAAAGGAATCCATTCTAGAAGGTACTTCGAGCCCAGTGTTCAGTGATGGGAGTGAAAGCTGTTTTGAATTTGGAAATAAATGAGACACTCAGGACTCACTTTAGACAGAGCCTGTGTTTGAGGGAGCCTCTTCAAGGCAGAATGTTGATTATTATTGCCAGTTAATTATCCGTTTTCACATTTATTGAGTGCCAGCATTGTGCTAGTCGCAGGACAGAATAGGGCTTGAAAGTCACCAGTTCCTACTAAGTGGGTTCATTGTTTGCATTTTAGGATAGGATGAGGACTTGCGTGAGGAGCTCTATCTCCATAAACTTTCCTAAGAAAGGTAAAGAGATTGAACAGCAAACTTCTTTAACAAGAAAATTAGGTCGATAACCATTAAACGGAAGTTTTTGAAGAGTCTGGTATTGTTGTTCACATAAATTATATTCATAAGTTGCAAATTGGGACCACAATGTCCCCATGGTATTTTCATCACAGTTTAAATTCAGCAGAGTCTCCTTTTGCCATTTACAATTCCCTGCCTGCATTTAATATTTATGCAATATTGAATTAAATAAAATCCAGGATTTCTGCTCTTGTTCATTTGTTGTGTGTTTGGGGAAGCTGTGCAGAGTTCAATAGAATATGAAAATACACTGTATTATACTCATTATGAACTTAGCGGCTAACTGATAGACTATCCTGGGAAATAAACTTCCCTTTCAGGAAATGTTCGCCTGCTTCTTGTTACCAGCTCTTAGTTGTTCTGTTTTCTACCGTGAATGCAAGTTGTTTCGAAAAAGATCTATAAGCAAACTTTTTTGTTACATCTCCATTCTATTTATCCAGAAAAATATCTGCTACTAGCTGTGTATTCTCTCCCACTCCAGTTGCAAAAGTGATTTTTTTTTTTGCCTGATGTCCTCTTACATGGTTTTTAACACCTTCAATGTATCCTAAATTGAGGACTCACCGTTGCCTCATATTCCCCATGTGTAATTTTATCTCCTTTGGGATGTTCTACCAAACCTTATACACATTGTGGGGCCTCTCCTGCTTTATGTGGGAGACAATGACTCCATCTTCTTTCTCCCTAAAAGTCAGACAAGGACCTTTGCCTAATGCTTTGTTTTCCTTTTTTTTTATCCTTTTTTTTTTCTTAATTGTGTTATGTCAGTTAACATACATAATTAGTTTCTGATGTAGTGTTCCAAGATTCATTGTTTATGCCCCACACTCAGTGTTCCGTGCAATTTGTGCCCTCAATACCCACCACCATGATCACCGATACCCCCACCCCCTCCCTCCCAAGACCCTCAGTTTGTTTCTCAGAGTCCACAGTCTCTCATGGTTCCTCTCCACTCCGATTCCCCCTCTTCACTTTTCCTTTCTTTCTCCTAATGTCCTCCATGTTATTCCTTATGTTCCACAAGTAAGTGAAACCATATGATAATTGACTTTCTCTGCTTGACTTATTTCACTCAGCATAATCTCCTCCAGTCCCGTGCATGTTGATTTAAAAAGTTGGCTATTCATCCTTTCTGATAGAGGTGTAAGATTCCTTTGTATCTATGGACCATATCTTCTTTATCCATTTGCCTGTTGAAGGACACCCTGGCTCTACTGCTTTGTTTTCTATGGGTGTTTTCAAAGTCTGGGGCTATTATATATGTATTCTAGATTCCCCATTCTCCAGAAAATTCTTCCATGCTCTGTGACCAAGATTTCCTCCCTTCTAGCATCTTCTCCTCTAACATTTCAATTAAACAGAACAAAACCTTGGGGCACCTGGGTGACTCAGTCTGTTATGCGTCTGACTCTTCATCTCAGCTGGGGTCATGATCTCAGGGTCATGAGATTGAGCCCCATGTCAGCTCCACACTGCGTGTGAAGACTGTCTAAGATTCTCTCTCTCTCTGCCCCTCCATAACCTTCTTGTGCACTCCCGTTTTCTGAAAAAATAAATTAAAAAAGAGAAACCTTAAAATTATCAACATCCTCATGAGACAACACTGCTAAGAATTTAGGAACTTGGATCTAGAAGTGAGAGTCCTGGGTCCTGATGTCTGCTCAGCCTTTCATAGCTGCATAACCTCAGCTAGCTTCACACACACACACACACACACACACACACACACACACTCACACACCTGATCACATCGAGCTAACAGGAACAAATTTAGTATTTGTGTAGATTACATAGCACAGTGCCTGGCATAGTCCTCACTCTTCATTGCCCCAGGAAACTGGGAGCAGTCCCACACATACAGCTCTCCCAATAGGTGACGTTAGAGAAAATATCACCTGTCATTCTGTGAGAAGATCCATGTCCCTGAGGAAAGGGAAAAGCAGTATCCCATCTCTTCACTCATTTTTTTAATTCCTGGATAGTGGTAGTTAGGGTCTATTACTGTGCCTTTTATATACATTGTCTACTATATAAAGTATTTTCTATTTGTCTTTTACATTGAACTGTATATATTAAAATATAGTTACTTGAATATTTGTATGTACAGAGTACCCTTACTATTTGGCATTTGAGCTTTCTGCAATTCATAAGCAAGCTGTAAAAAAACATGGCATCTCATATATTTTTTTCTTTAATTTCTGAGAAAAAATATCATGAAAAACTCGAAACATATTTAAGAAAGAGAAACAGATGGCATCATTAAAAAGCGTTTTAGTGTTATTTTTTCATCTGTTTTATTATTTTCTCTCTTTGGGTCTCTCTTTTTGCATAGAAAATTAACCTTCTGATGAACAGACCCTTCAAATCCCCCTTCCTCACCATGAACCACTGACTCAAAGACACTCTGTGTGCAGGCATGAACATTTAGTGATGGACTGAGCCTAGCCAACTGCCCAGAAAAACTGTCTGAAGGAAACATCTGCATTTGAGGTGGCATAAGAGCCTATGAGGCAAATGAAGTGTCACAGTGATATATTTAATTAGGAGAACATAAAGGGCAAAGGGACCTATGTTTTACGGATGTCAGGTAGATACTTTTGATTTATCTCTCTCATGTCTCTCTAAAAGGAGATTTTGTAATCACATAAGTGTTATCTCTCACAGTTTGCTAAATCCTCTGGAGATTTGTTCTTTAAGAGCCATCTTTTTTCTCTTTATTTAGAGATCATTCAAATAGAAATAAACCAAGACAGAAGAACTGTCCTATGTATTTACACTCACCAAATTTATTTGTTCATCAGAAACATCACGTTAAGTATGTTTAGCTATTTTGTCCTATCTGTACACCGTGATTTGTCCTATTGAGGGCAGAGTTAACTACACAAACTGTAAGAAAGAAGAATTTACCATAGTTTTCAGGCTGGAGTAGGAGGAGGAGGAATTACCAGGGGGGAAATGCCAGCAGAATTCAGTGCTGGATAGCTAACCAAGAATAGTAGATGTACATCATTTCCAGAAATATCTAAGAGTTGGGATTATAATTTTGACTGTCACAGACACCTAGTTCATGTCTGTGGATATGTTCAGAAGTAAGAACAACTTGTCATACATGCTCTATACCTATTTTCAATCATGTTTAGCACATACTTCTCCAAGATCTGGGTTTTTACAGCTAGAAAATGGTGATGTTTGTGTTATGGCTAGAACCCATTTCTAGCAACTGCGACTTCTTAGGGGATGTCAAGATGATCTGAAATGGACAAAGGGAATTCAAGGTAATTTGGAACTTTGTGTTCTTGGGATAAGTAGTGGGCTGTTTAGTGTTAAAATTGAAATTCTAAAGGAGAGTGCCATCTGACAACTTGAATAAGTATCAGTGGAGTCCAGGGTGACCCACGTCTTCTTCAGGCTACAACAAATAACCACAGACTGAGTGGTTTAAACAACATACATTTATTTCGACAGTTCCTTTTAGAGGCTGGAAGTCTGAAATTGGGGTTGCTAGCGTGGTTGGGTTCTTGGTGAATGTTCTCTTTCAGGTTTGCTGATGGCTATCTTCTCACTATATTCTAGCATGGTGTAGAGCGAAAGGAAGGTGAGGGAGACAGGAGGGAGAGGAGAAGATCACCTACCTCTGTGACAAGGACACTAATCTGGCCCACCAAGGCTCCACATTCAGTAACTTACTGTAAAGGTATTAAGAGGCCACACCTCTTAATACCTTTACATTGGGGCTTGGGATTTCAACATCTGCATTTTGGGAGGGCACAAGCATTCAGTCGACAGTGTCCACTGATCACAGGAGTTGTTTCTCCCCCCACCACACACACCAGCAGGCGATGTACATATTTGTAAATGTCTGCATTCTCCCAGTTATGAGCAATTACTCCAGATGTTACTTGCCATGGGAGGCTATCTGTAGCTAATGACAGCATCTGATGTTGCATAGCTCCTTCATCCTTAACTTTTACATATCAGGGGATTCTTTTTTTTTTTTTTAAGATTTTATTTATTTGACAGAGAGAAACACAGCCAGAGAGGGAACACAAGCAGCAGGGGGAGTGAGAGAGGGAGAAGCAGGCTTCCTGCCGAGCAGGGAGCCTGATGTGGGACTCGGTCCTTGGTCTCCGGGATCATGACCTGAGCCAAAGGCAGTCGCTTAACCAACTGAGCCACCCAGGCACCCCATATCAAGGGATTCTGAGTCTCTGTGTGGATTACAGAAAAGTCTACGTGCCAAGTGATACTGAGAGATGAATGGAAGTTTGTTAAACAACCAATTAAACTAGTGAAAGAATCAAAACTGGATACTGCATTCTAGGCATTAACAGTAATCTACCTTTTAAAAAAGTCTAGTAGGAATGGGACATGGGATAGAATTTTAAAGCAGTCTTTAAAAATTTTTTATTCCAATTTTTATAGAGTTTTGAAACTTAATTCATCCTTACATAGAGTACTTGATGTGTACCTAGCTAATAAATAGAAAGTAGATGGTTCTCAAGTGTTTTAAATAAGAGGGAAAACAAATGCATACAACATACTTAAATAGTAAAATAATTTTGGAAAAGGGTATTTTCTTGTTTAGACATCAGCATTCTGATTGAATAAATGAAAAATTTGAAAGCAGAGCTATAGCAACTTGTAATCACATTAGTTATTTACACTCAAATAGTACATACACACTGATGGCCAGAGTTGACTTGTTTTCAAAAACCTTTGCACTTACACAGCAGGGAATAGAAAGCGCAGAGAGAATGATGCCTTTCAGGGAAGCTCTGCTTGAGGACTGCCCGCTTAAATTGACATGTTGACATGAAGCACTGCCCATTGTTGGGCAGCTGAGAGAAATAACCCTCTCATTAGGTTGACTGGAACTCCACATAGTCACTCCGCCACCTCACTGTTCATTTGCTCATGTCATTTATATTTTATTATGATACCCCTCCATATATGACATCTGACTATCTGCTCAAACCAAAAAGTATTTTGTTTGTTCTGTAAACTAGTGGAGAATTTGGTCATAAAAAAAAAAAAGGTCATAAAAATGACCTTTTACAACTTCATTCTTACAAACAAGGCAAATACTGAGGACATGTTTTAGAAGCCTTAAATATATTTGAGTTTTCTTCTAACCTAGCAAAGTTTCAGGGTTTCTTATAGGTAGTAGTTTCTTGTTGATGATGTACAGAATGGCAAAGTACACAGTGCAAAAGGAATATGGGGTTGTGACAAGGGAAATAAAATAGAAGGCGGCAGTTATGGACAAAATAACAGTGTAGGGAAGTTCAGAAATTTAACACTGAGTAAATTTAAAGTGAGAGAAACTTAGGGGTGCCTGGGTGGCTCAGTTGGTTAAGCGACTGCCTTTGGCTCGGGTTATGATCCCAGAGACCGGGGATCAAGTCCCACATGGGGCTCCCTGCTTGGCGGGAAGTCTGCTTCTCCCTCTCACTCCCTGCTTGTGTTCCCTCTCTGGCTGTATTTCTCTCTGTCAAATAAATAAAATCTTTAAAAAAAAATAAAGTTAGAGAAACTTAGAATATGGTTTAAGACATGTTCATTGTAATGGTTATAAATTAGCAATATTTGTAGGTTATGATGAAGAGCCATACTGTAGAGCTTTTTGAAGGATGGAAATTTAATTCTGTGTACTATGCCAATTTCTAGATTATAAGAAGGCACTATAGTTTTGAAGTTACAGCATTTGGGGGAAGCTTGGTAATAAGTACCATAGACCAGTCTGTACTTTTTTTTTTATAACTTCTCATGAGCTTATAATTGTTTCAGAATTTAAGAAAAAGGTAAATAGTAATAGATAAAATTGAGGGAAATGTAACAAAATGCAAGGTGCAGTACTGCTTTCATGAAAGCTCTATAGGAAACATTGTAAAAGGTATTTTGCAGAACCACAAGTATGCATGCACTCTTATACTTTTCAAAATTATTTTAGACCTATTGTATTGATTAATATGTCACTTGGCAATTTTAAGCTTGGCAGAATTATCACTAGTTCTAAAAGTTTTTATTTTTAAGCATTTCACAATGTCAAGAAATTACAAGACTCTAAATATTTTGAAAATAATAGTTGGAATTTATCTTCTACCATGCATATACGATCTAACTTAATTGGATTTCTTTTAATGGATAATGACTTGGTTGACGTGGATGGTACACAGTTGAGTACATAAAAATAAGTGATAAACATTCAAAGAATATTTGGAGTCAGTGATGAGTGTCTAAGTTTCATGTCACTTCATGTACTAAGTACAAATTGGTGATGTTGACTAAATGAACAGAGTCATGAAGTTAAAAGTGAAATGGGAATAAAAATAAGTCTTTCCTACTCAAAGTTGTCTAGAAATGTAATCTTCATTTTATAAGTGAGACTTTCACGTTCTTGTTAAAGAGGATTGAGAGTTGATTTCAAGGTCATTGATTTCAACATTCAACTAAACCTTTTATTTCAGAAAATTACTTCATTTTCTAAACAAAGTAGCATTTAATTTTCTCAGTATTGGATATGGTCCTTTAGGAGATATCAGTGCATCATGACTTGTAACATTTGTGAGTAAAAGCTTAGGACAGATCAAGTTGATCATCTTATATATAATTTATCAGTTTGATACATTGAGGGTTTCATATTTAATTTTACATCATGGAAAGACTTGAATGTTTATGATTTCTTATATATTCTGAATGGTATCACAAAGCTGAGTTATTATGCATTTTTGTTTCAATTAGGAGGGGAGTTTAGATTTCCAATTTAATACTATGTATCTTGAATATCATTGGGATATTAAATAGTCTATGTAAATGTTTATCATGTTTCATTGTTGTTAAAGTTCCAGTATATTGACATTATTCCCTGCATATACACTAAGTGTACTCATTCTTCAAAGGTCTTCCTACTTTTATTGTTTGAAATAAGCATTTTAAACAGAAAGTAATTAGAACATACTTTGTCATTTTATCCAATCTGGTTCCCCTTAGAATTGTCTAGCAGTGATCATTTACATTTGATGTTTAGGTAGGCAGTCATTTTTATAAATATAGAGAATTGCAGATGATCAAATTTAGAATAACCTGTTTGAGATGAGAGTGTCATTAACACAGAACAAATATAATGATAACTTATTGGGTGTCCTCCTAATAGGATAAGTGATCTTGGCCAAAAGCATTTAACCCCTCCAAAACAGTTTTCACATATTTGTTTGTTTGTTTTTTTAAAAGATTTTATTTATGTATTTGACAGAGAGAAACACAGCTAGAGAGGGAACACAAGCAGAGGGAGAGAGGGAGAGGCAGGCTTCCCCCCAGCAGGGAGCCTGATGCGGGGCTGGATCCCAGGTTTCCAGGATCATGACCTGAGCCGAAGGCAGTTGCTTAAACAACTGAGCCACCCAGGTGCCCCTAGTTTTCACATTTGTAAAATGGAATAATTCAGAGTCTCAAAATAAACTTTCTGTGTTCTTTGCAAATGACAGTTCATTAGAAACCAATTCCTTCTGAATTGATTTACTGAGTTTTTTGTAAATCAAGAATAGATGTTGTAAAAAATAATAATTAATAAAAAGTGGATATTGTACTTTGTCAATAGTACCTAATGAAATGATCTTATGGTTCTTATCTTTTTTTTTTTCTGCACCTAATTAAATGATCTTATGGTTCTTATCTTTTCTCTGACTGATGCGATGCATTATGTTGATTGATTTCTAATATTGAACCACCGTGACAACTGAGGAATAATTTCCCCTTGATCACAGTGAATAATATTTTTTAATACATTGTTGTATTTGGTTTGTTAGTATTTCAATGAGGATTTCACATCTGTGTTATTCAGGGATATTGGCCTGCAGTTCTTTTTTTCACTGGTTTCTTTACCTGGTTTTGGCATCAAGGTCATGTTGGCCTGAGCGAATGAATTTGGAAGTTTTTCTTCCTCTTCTATTTTTCGGAATAGTTTGAGAAGAATAGATATTAACCCTTCTTTAAATATTTGAAGCCATCTGGTCCTGGACTTTAGCTTGTTGGGAGTTTGATTACCAATTTAATTTTTTTGTTGATTATGGGTCTGTTCAAATTTTCTCTTTCTTCATTTAAGTTTGGTAGGTTATATGTTTCTAGTTTACCCATTTCTTCTAGATTGTCTAATTTTTTGCCATATAGGTTTTATGCAATATTCTCTTATAACTGCCTGTGACATTGGTTGTCAATTCTCTTTTCATTTGTGATTTTATGTATTTGAGTCCTTTCTCCTTTTTTTCTTGATTAGTCTGGCTAGAAGCCTATAAATTAAAAAAAAAAATTAAAAAAAAATTAAAAAAAAAAAAGCCGATAAATTTTACTGATATTTTTTTCAAAGAACTAGCTCCTTATTCTATTGATCTGTGCTTTTTTGTTTTTATTTTGTTTTGTTTTGTTTTTTTATATTCCCCTTTTATTTCTGCTCTAGTCTTTATTTCCTTCTTTCTGCTGTTTTGGGGTTTTGTGTATTCTTTTTCTAGCTCCTTTAGAGGGTAGGTTGTTTATTTCATATTTTTCTTCTTGAGGTAGGCCTGTTTTGCTATAAACTTGCCTCTTAGAACCACTTTTGCTGCATCCCAAATGTTTTGGACCATTATTTTTTCATTTTCATTTGTGTCCATTTATTTTTTTATTTCTTCTTTGATTTCTTGGTTGACCCATTCATTGTGTAGTAACATGTTGTTTAACCTCCATGTATTTGTGGACTTTTCAGATTTTTTCTTGTGATTGTCTTCTAGCTTCATAGCATGTGGTCAGAAAAGTACACGGTATGATTTCAACATCCTTAAATGTGTGGTATTGAGGCTTGTTTTGGGGGCTAATATGTGATATTTCTGGAGAGTGTGTACTGCTCATTTGAAAAGAATGTGTATTCTTTTGCTTTAAGATGGAATGTTCTGAGTATATTTATTAAATCCATCTGATCCAGGGTATCATTCAAAGCTATTGTTTCCTTGTTGACTTTCTGCTTAGATGATCTGTCCATTGATGTAAGTAGGATGTTAAAGTTCCCTACTATTATCTGAATGTGATACATTTTAATCAGGTGTTCTCTGGTTTGTTTGTGAAATGAGGCCTATCACTACTGTCCCCAGAACTGAGGCTCTACAAAAGTCCTGCATGGGGAGACATGGTGTTTGCAGGTGTTCGGGCCTTCTTGGGGGAGGGGCCCATGGTGTGGAACTGAGGCAAGTGTGACTGAGAGAGGCAGTTCCACCAGAGTTTGTGGGGCAGGGAGGGGCTTGGTGTAAGCAAGTTTTGTAGGAAATATGGACACTATACAGGTTACTGCTGGTGGTTCTGTTCTTATGCAAGGGGGTCGGGGGACAGTAATGGCACTTGTCAGTTTCTTTGTCCCTGGAGGAGTCTCTTCATGAATGCTGTCTCTCTGGGATTGTGCTCCAAGATGAGGGAGGAACTTCTCTACTGTCTGCCCCAGGTAGTCTTCAGATTGTTGTTTCTACACTGTATGTGTGATGGTCATTTGCCCTCTCCAAGAGCCATGCAGTGCCCTGCGAACTATCTCAGCCAAGCCTCCTGACCTTTTAAACTCTAGGCTATAAGCCCAGCTCTTTCTAAGAACCCACAAAATTTGGCCCTGTTTACTTTCCATGCCAATTGCTCAGGTATTCATTTTCCCTATGACCTCATTTGTATTTGTGTCCATCTCTTACCCTTTCCCATGACCCTAGCTCTCTCCCCACCATAGTCGCCACCATCCATTTCTCTCAAACCACATCTCCACACTTCCTACCTTCTTCCCTGTGACTTCTTTCCCTTTAAGTGAGGAGTTTGTCCTGCCAGTCTTTGGGTGAATTTCTGGGGGGCGTTTATGATTATTTGATAGGTATCTAGTTGTGTTCATGGAATGAAGTGAGCCTAGGGTCTTCCTACTCTGCCACTGTCTTCCAACTTGTCCAAAGAAAGTGTTTTAATTGCTCTCTTCTACATGTGTGCAACCAATTCATGTTTCAAATTTCTGAAAGCAATCTAGTTTCACAGGTCACTCTACTATTTTTTTTCTTACTCATACTGATTTCTCCATAATTTCTTAAATTACTCAAGGTAATTTCTTAGTTGATTTGGTTTTATTTATCACAATTACAATTTATATTTTAAAGTCAGTAGTAATGTGCTATGACTTACCAATTCTGTAAAGAGAATATCTTTAATATTCATGTACATTACCGCTAACAATTTCAGTCAAACCTGAGTGTTTTATTCATATAAAAAATTAAGTAAATTCAATAGGAAAGTCACTTTTTGAATATACAGTATTATTTCAAAATATGAAATTAATGTTGCCTTTTAAATGTAGAGTGGTAACTTAATTGTGAAGGAATTTGATTTCTTTTTATGATATTACTTTGATTAGTAATATGGACATTTCTATTAATGTTTAATAGTGCACAGATTTTTCAATACTTGGAAATTAGTATTTCTTATTAAAAGCACACTTTCTGTTGCTCACCTCATTAACTGAGCAATTATAAATTAAGCTACTTATATTATAATGGTGAAGCATGTAGGTGGATGAATTGTCAAAAGGTGTCTTGTTCTACTCAGTTTACCCTCAACGATATTCCAAGGAATGTCTTGATAGATAATCATTCTAATGTTCTTTCCAATTTGTCTGAATTGAATAATTTTTAAAAGGCATTTTACAGAACAGTCAAAGCAGGAAAGTGCTTAGTTAACTAGAGTAGTGCTAAGGGTTGCCACTTACTGAGGGCCTAATATGCGTCAGGATGTTTGCTAAAGACTTCATTTAAATTTTTGCCATTAAAATCCATAGACACAGCATGTGCTTCTGAAGGCTATGCCAACCTTTCAAATTAGAAGGGAAAAAGAAAAAAAAAAATAGGGAAGGAAAATAAAAGCAAAGCAAAGTAAAACCAAGCCCAGAAAGTGAAAGAAAACAGAGAAGGTAGAAGGTCGTCTACTGAACCCTCAAGCCTTTTTCCTCTTGATCACCCTTGGCTGCCAGCAGTTATAGAATGAAAATAATCTAGACTTTGATTTCGCATTTACCTGTGGTCAGAAGACAGAAGAGGCTTTGTTTTTTCATCACAGATTTAAAATATTTACTGACCAAGTTAGAGCTTGCTGTCACAGTGAGCCATGGAAAAAGTGTTACATCCCTGAAGAGAGGGAGACCCTCACCCCAGGGCAGCATGGTGGTTGGCTGGTGTCATCAAGGCCTTGGACCAGTTAGGAAGGGAGAGAACATAATAATACAATATTATTAACTGAGGTTGTTTTTTGTTTTTTTTTTCTTAAATAGGTCTTACAGGTAAAAGATGTATGAAAATTTAGGAAGAGTAACCTAATAGGAGGCATTAGAGGCAGACCTTTGCTTTATAAAGGTAATTTGGAAGATAATTCCATCTTGCCTAGAGTTGACAAATAAAGGGTAAATAAAAGGATTAATTTATAATGAGTAACTTATTGTGAAGTTAGGAAAAAAATGCAAAGGAAGTTTGGATTTCACTGAGTTGTGATAAAAATATACAAAACTGGGGCGCCTGGGTGGCTCAGTTGGTTGGGCGACTGCCTTCGGCTCAGGTCATGATCCTGGAGTCCTGGAATCAAGTCCCGCATCGGGCTCCCTGCTCGGCGGGAAGCCTGCTTCACCCTCTCTCACTCCCCCTGCTTGTGTTCCCTCTCTGGCTGTGTTTCTCTCTGTCAAATAAATAAAATCTTTAAAAATATATATATATATATACACAAAACTTCTGGCACATAGTGTTATGAAGTATGTGCTAGTCATTTTCTATTGTTACCATTATTATAATAAAATGAAATGATATGGAATTCACAACATGAAATGTTTTAGTAGAATTTTATTAAAATATATGTTTTATCACAAATCTCAATAGAAATATCAACAAGTCTACTTTTTCACAATGGATTATAAGACTCTACTTCAGTTTTGTGGGGTTTTTTTTAAGATTTTATTTATTTGATAGAGTGAGGCACAGTGAGAGAGCTAAGACAAGCAGGGGGAGAGGGAGAGAGAGAAGTAGGTTTTCCACCAAGCAGCAAGCCCAATGCAGGGCTCGATCTAGGACCCTGGGATTATGACCTGAGCCGAAGGCATACGTTTAACGACTGAGCCATGCAGGTGTCTCATCTACTTTAGTTCTGAAAACTATATTTAGGAATTGCATATAATTTATAGTTTTCTGTTTGGGAAACTTTGTTAGGCATATTACTTTTCAGGTAATAATTCATATTCGATTATCCTTTGCCGTCCAAAGAGTCACATGTCTAACACATACTAAAATTTTATGTGCTTTTAAAAGTATTCTAGAATTCAATATTAAATGGATTTTCTAGGGAAAAAATAAGGGAATTTTTAGTTCATTATGACTTTAGTTTATTATTTCAACTCTAAAGAGCCTCAAAGAGATGATAAATTCACTACTGGAGAAAAATAAAACAAAACAAAACATGGTGTTGCTCAGTGGTCCTTTGAGTCTCTCCTTCTGTTATGAATCATTTTTATCCACTTTTAGGACATCATGTAATTCATGGCATGTAATTCAGATTTGATGCTTCTGAGATTTTTGCTAATCCTTAAAATGTACAAGAAATAATATATTGAGTTAATGTAGTAAATGATAAGCGTTATTTTGCGGAATTTGACAGTGTGACAGATACACTTGAAATGAGGTCATTAGAGCCCAGGTGACAAAAGTGCTGGTTATGACAAATCATATGATTTTATTTACCATAATTTTTAGAAAAACAAATGTGAGAGGTGCTTAGGATATCACCTGATGTCTCAAAAGTATAAAAGTAAGGGCCAGGGTAAATGGCCTTGACAGGCTCCCTGAATTTCATCAGTATGAAACTATACCTAATTAAAATACCGGATTGAAACAGACAGATACACATTTGCTGATTCTCCACAGGGACAAAGACACATTTAACATGCAATTGAAGAATTGCTATGTCGTAAAGACAGGTGAATGTTTTCATTTTAGCTTTTTAAAATTAATTTAAGTAGGATAATATATGTACAGTTTTGAAAGCCAAGCATTCCTTTTCAGACTTAACTAAAAAACTAACACTGCCCCATTCCACTCCTAGTCTGATTCTCAATGTAAAACATTCCCTTGGCTTTTACTGACGTCTTCCTAAATAACTCTCTTACACAGCTAGTTCTAATTTTTTTGAGATCACACATCACATACAAACTTTTTTTTTTAAGATTTTATTTATTTATTTGACAGAGAAAGATCACAAATAGGCAGAGAGACAGGCAGAGAAAGAGGGGAAGCAGGCTCCCTGTGTGGGACTTGATCACAGGATGCTGAGGTCATGACCTAAGCCGAAGCCAGAGGTTTAACCCTCTGAGCCACCCAGGCGCCCCATACAAACTTTTTGAATATGATGATAATAAGGCTTGGAACCTGGGCAAGGCATAGAGTAAATTATGTATTGATTTTATGTGTTGCCTGACATGGCGATGTCACGTGTGTTGCACACGTGGCCCCACACCTCCCTGGGTCATCCATTACTCCAGGGAATCATCTGAGGAATTGGGACAAAGCAGCATTCTCATGAGTCCCCTCTTGTGGATCTGTGATATGTTCCCTCAGATGAATTGTGGCTTTGATTGACTTGCACTAAATAAATCTGCACATTTACCCTTCCCCAGGATCAGTAATCAGGAGGAAAAGGGTCTGTCAATTCGGTAGAAAATGTCAAATAAAAATCAGCCATATTTTATGTGTATGCCTATAAGGTGGAAATTGCTTGCTGTTGACCACTCCTTCCTCCTCCCCAACACAGCCATCCTCCGAGTCTAACAGGAGCAAGTGTCTTGTGAATGGTATTTATATTATTGCAAATCTGTTCCTCTGGTTGATACCTGATCAAATTAGGGCCCCATGAGTTCACTTCCTGTCTCACCCACATCCCAATAAAAACTACCTCCTTGGATGATTTTCTTAGCTTTTAGTGGTTCTTTTATGACTTAAGCCTCACATTCTTACTAAAATTCTGTAACATTGCTCACAATGGTAACCCATGTTAGGAAGCACCCTTCTTTCGTTCTTACTGCTGCCACCTAAACCTCCCACAGAGAGGTTTCATCCTGGAAATTCTTCCCGCGCTACCTTAGAATCTTCCTGCCTCATACTAGTGTTGGCTTCTCTCCGGCCTGTATTCCATATCTTGCTCTATAATTCATTTATGTCCTCAGTTTAGTGGAAAAGCTCCTTGAGTGGATTTTTTGGGAAAACACACACACACACACACACACACACACACGCACTCGCGCACACACACACACACACACACACACACAGGTGATGTATTTCCTGATCCCCTGAGTGGGTACAAATTGGCTTTATTCAAAGTTTGGATACTCAGGTAAAAGTGGTCCCAGGATTTAGAAAATATTTATCCATTCCCTTCTGGTTTTCAGTGTTTTTATTGTTTTTGGTTTGTCTTGGTTTGGTTTGGTTTCGGTATTTCAGTATTTTTATTGAGAAGTCTGACACCATTGTTACTTCTGTTTTTGTTTTTGTTTTTTACATTTTTAGAATTTTTAGGATCTTTTCTATATTGTTTTGAAATTTCAAAATTTGATTATTTTTGTTCACTTTGTTTTCATTTATTTTGGTCACTTTTTAAATTGGAAAATTCTTGTCTCCTGGTACTAGAAACTTTTCTAATTTTTTTGGTTATTTCACTCTTCCTCCTTCCTATTCTTTTCCTGCCCTGTAACTTCTACCAACTGGACGGCTGACTGCCTGGCTTGGTCCTCCTCTGCCTTATCTTTTCTCTTATTTACTTTTCTCTGTCTTTTTATTCTGGTTTCTGGGAACCTTCTCCAATTCAATATTCCAAAATATAAAATCATTTTCATTCCTTTTATCAACTATTATTATTATTATTTATATTATTTTATTATAAAGAGGTCTGCCTTTTCTCTGAATATATTCTTTTGTGTTTTGAGGATCCTGTTGTAATTCTCTTGTCAGTGTCCATCTGAAGAAAATAATTATAGAATTTTAAAAATTGGTGTTCTTAATTCATCACTGTTTCCTTTGAGGTCAATCTGATGTTTATTTAATCAGCCTCATATGCTAGATATTTTTCTCAGGTGTCTTTTATTGGCCATCAATTTGTATTTAAATGTGAGGCACTGAAAAGCTGATTAGAAACTCTGCCCAGAGGTGCCTGGGTAGCTCAGTTAAGAGGGCAACTCTTAGTTTTGGCTCAGGTCATGTTTGCAGGGTCCTGGGATTAAGCCCCATGCCCGGTTCCACACTTAGCACAGTCTGCTAAAGTTTCTCTCTCCCTTTGCCTCTCCCCACCTGCTCCTCTTTCTGTAAAACGTAATAAGTCTTTAAAACAAAACAAAACACACACACACACACACACACACACACACACACACACAATCTGTCCAGCCTTACTAACTAACTAACTAACTAAACATCAGCGTATGTTTATAGGCTGAGAAATCCCATCTTTCTGAGCAGAACTTTCACACCTCTATTTTTGTAGTTTTGTGTTGTTTTCTTTCTATGGGCTGCTCAGATTCCCCCCAAACAACTCTGATTTGGTCTTAGAGATAGAATTCTAACTCTGCATTCTAGAAGCCAGTGAGGAAGGGGCAGGAATATGTGCTCTTAATAAAAAAATAGGGTACCTCACTCATTCTCTGCGGTTTGTGGAGCCCAGAGAATCTTTGTTCCAACTTGCAGAAAGAAACTTTCTGCCTTTTTCTAGTTAGTTGAGCGGTAAGGATTCCCTAATTATGAGATCAGAGAGGAAATCTGGGAATCTAATTGCTTTTTTTACTTCACACTGACAGTTAATGTTCTTGTTCTTATCTTTCCCTTCCTTCTTCTCTGTCATTTGCACACACAGCTGAAAACACAGTCCTTCAAAGGCATCTGGCATCAATAATTACAGAGTTTGTAAAGGATTTTGCAGCACAAATTGGTTTTCCGTTCTTCTGGCTTCCCACGCAAGAGCCCCCCCACACACACTTTTCTTTTTTCTTTTTTCTTTTTCTTTCTCTTTCTTTCCTGTGGTTATGTATTTATTTTGGGTTCTGTTAAGCCACTCGCACTGGGCCATCCACTTTTGATCATACAAACCTAAGTTGACATCCCTCATCTGTTTCAGCTGTACCTTGTTCCAAAGAGGCTTTCACTTTAATTTCTTGACAGAAATTTTAATGGAGAATTAGGAGGTAGTCTGTTTCAAAGCTGAGGTTACAGGAGGGTTCTTTGATGGAACAAGTCATAGAAATAATTACTAGACAAAATGCTTAATTAAGGACATGGGATGTCACTTCTTCCTTCAGTGAGGGACATGAGATGCTGTTTGTTTCTTTATCTGTTACACACTAGTTTCACTTTGTGTCCTTTCCCAGTCTGAGTGCTGACTGCAGGCTTTACAACTGGGGACATTGTGGAAACAAAAACAATCGCTTCTCATGGACTTGCATCCTGAAAGAGGATACAAATGCTAAGTAAAGGAAATAAGAAGCAAGATTGCTGTAATTCAGGATAAGGAAATCTCTGAGAAAGAGTGACAGCTGCAGTGGACATATAGCTGGAAGGCCATTTTGCCATTCCTGATGAGGATGTGAGCATTAGGCTCTGGCACATGACCAGGGCAGGGAGAATGAGTAGAGAAGGAGGCCAGAAGTTAGACTGGGCTTGCCGTTCTAGAGAGAGGTGAGCAGGTGTGACTGAAAGTGGTGGGAGATGAGGTGTGAGCTGGTGGAAGGGGACCTTCTCACGTAGCCCTAGGGATCATGGTGTGGGGTTGGGGTTTTATTCTACATTTATTTGGAGGATTGAGCAAGAGGATGGCACTCATTCATTCAGCTGCTGTTAGCTGAGCTCCTACTGTGTGCGCACCAGGGCTCCAACTGCCAGAAAATGAGCCTGAACCTGTAGGACAACACACGGGAGCAACACGCTGTTTTCAAAGCAAAGTCCCCAAACTGATATGATGTTTGCTTCGCCACTGTGTCCTAGTCAAAGTTGGCTCTTAGCTGTGAGCAAGAATTCCTGCCCCCTTCAAGGTCTTTCTAGGCAGACTGAGAATCAAATATGTGTAAAACAGATTAATAGGAGAACACCAAATTTGGTAGGCACATCTATGGGGAATCCACACAAACGTGGGGATTCCAAAGATAGACAGGATGAGGTCTCTGTGTCATCCTGAACTAAGAAGGGCAAGGGACCAGATGTTTGATAATTAGATGTTTGCCCTACTGTATAGATGGGTCACTCATAACTTTTATCTCAGCAAATGACCCTTATTCTGGGAAAGACCCCCCCAATTACATGCTTCTGTATAAAGGAGGGACAGAAGTTCCTCTTGAACCCACAGGGTCTCAGGTTTCTTTAACTCAAGATAATCTTCGTGCCAGGGTGGTTCATCTTGGCCCTTAAACCCTGATTCAAACATGGAGGGAAATAGATGTTATGTCTTCACGGAAGGATTTACAGAATCACTTTGCAAAGTTATGGGTACAGGAAGGAATAAAGATTCTTGAGCACATTCCTTAGTCTATATTTATTTATTTTGTTTTGTTGATTGCTTGTTTTATTTATTGTGTAGGAACTGTGCCCCAGTGCTACATGGAATAAACTGAAGGGTGTTTTCAGTTTGGCAAGGCTAACCAGAATTAATGTATTCCAATCATAAGAAGATCTTGTATTTGGCAAGATCTTGTTTTTAAAGACCAGAGTTTAGCAGATAAGTGCTCATATACTCCCTCAATAAATTACGGTGCCCGTAAATATGGCTTCCTAATGATGTTTTGTGGAGCAGACCTTGTTGTTGATAACTTGCTTGTGTAAGCTAGGGAACAGAGTTTACATTATGCTGGGAGAAAGATGCTTCTAAATCTGCAGCTCTGAAACTAGGAGGCAGTCCTCTCATATATCAGGGTGCAAATGAATTATGGCATTTTAGCCAGTTTAGCCTTCTTTCCAGCAGGAAGCAAAGGAGATTGTGTCGCTGACAACTCTTTCTAGGGAGTCATAAACCTCAGACATTCTAAGTAAAATAGGTATTTGTATGTTGGCAGTGTTTGGAAGGTGGTCAAAAATATAAAAATGACCAAAGGAAAGTCTTGACTGCTTCTTGGTCATCCGGGGCATAAAAACACCTCCATGATGGTAAAGCTGAGTGCAGGGGAGGGAAGGCTGGAGATGAAAGTGTTGTAGCTCTCTCCACAAACGGCTGGTCACCTTTTAACAGTAGCTGCCTGGGGCACAGAGATGCATACATCTACCATGTCCAAGACAATGGCTACTAGCCAGATGTGGCTATTTATGTAAAGTAATTAAATGGAATGAAATAGGGACACCCTGGGTGGCTCAGTCATTAAGCATCCCTATCCCTATTTGTCTAATGATGGTTGGCAATCACAGGTCATCAATAGATCCAGGAGTCCAGAAACATCAGCAAAAGCTTTTAGTCAGCTCCATAAAAATGACAGTAGAGATCGCTGTAGATTTCACTATGTGTAAATGTTGCTACACTTTCTGTTATCACTGAAATAGTAAATAAACATATATATGTGCATATATTGGTATTTTGAAAGTTACACCTTTTCCAGCAAACCACTGCCTCTGTCTCTTGCTGGTCCCAGCCCCAGCCCTAGAGACAACCACATTCTGAATATTCTGAATTTATCACCATAGATTAAATTTGTCTATTCTTGGACTCAGTGTATGCAGTGTATATTCCTCTGTCTGTCTCTGTCTGTGTCTGGTTTCTTTCACTCAACATTTTAAGAATCCATTTGTGTATTTCAGGTTTGTTTCTTTTAGATGTTGATAGTATGAGAAGCACCCCTTCATGCCACTGTATCTCTGGCTAATGGGCGGTTGGCTGGTTTCCAGTTTTTTCACTATTGGGAATGAGGCTGCTGCTGTGAATATTTTGTATGTACCAAATGGACCTTCTTTTATAATGGATAAATTAATTCTAAATTTTATTTAGAAATGTAAAACTCAGTGAGGAATATATTTAAAAATGAAGGAAAAAGGCTCATCTTTTGAGATATAAAAATGTGTACCTACCTGAACAATGACACAAAGTCATACATATGAAGTTTTTATATCCATAGGAAATATATATATAATTTAGTGAGAGATAGTTGGGCAGCTGGCTCTTTTTTTTTTTTTTTAGATCGTATTTATTTATTTGAGAGAGAACATGAGGCAGGGGGGGGAGCAGAGGGAGAGGGAGAAGTAGGGTCCCCGCTGAGCAGGGAGCCTGACTCAGGCTCAGTCCCAGCATCCAGGATCATGACCTGAGCTGAAGGCAGACACTTAACCAATTGGACCACCCAGGTGCCTCATGGCTATTTTTTTAATGGGAGAATGAGGCTAGACCCTTATCTCATGCTATAAAAATAAATTGTGTAAATGGAAAATGTTTTTAAAAACAGAATAGGGGTAGTAGGAGAAGAAGGAGAGGGAGAAAGTCTTTTGCACTGAAATTAAGTGAAGAAAGTGATACCATTATCTCTTTTGATTCAAATCTGGGGAGTTTGTGGACCCAGTTCAAACTAAGATGGTTGCATGTATCTTGTTTGGCACCATTGTTGTAAGTCACCGTCAGGGTGATCAGTATGCTTGAGGGACTTCACAAGTTGCCAGACCCTTAGTGGTAAGTGGCTACAAAGAGAAAATGTAATAACTTGTTTTATTTCTGATACATAATGTAGCAGGGGCTTGAACTGGCAGTAACCACGAGGTCTATCAGAGCGTGTAGTTCTGTAAACATGTTGGGAGAGTTTAAAAAGAGAACATTAGTTAATGAATCAGAATAGCTGCCTTGTAATCACAGATCTAAAATTCCAGGAAAGCCATGCTGTGTGTATGTGTGCTTGTGTGTGTGCTCATACAAGTGTGGGATATCAGAGAGATTTGGAGCGCGATTCTGAGGAATAGTCTTCAGCTCCTGAGTTTTCTCCCTGTGGACTTGTGACTTAGATTCTCTTAATTGGAAACAGGCATTTGCTTACTAATATTCATCATATAAAATAAAAATTAATATAATCTCAAAATTTTGCTATACACTGTTCTTGAAAAAAAGGGACACTATTTACCTTCACCACATTTGAAAAAAAGAAAAGAAAATTATATCTGATTTAAATTGAAATATATTGAAATTTTATCTTAAAATAAAATTTTGTGATATTTTGAATGACTGGATTAATCTAAAGTTTTGCCACAGAGACTGCTCTGAGAGTGCCACTATGTAATACACGTAAGAGGGAGTGGTTTCATGAGCTTTAGATCCACAGACCCGGCAGAAATTAAAACACGGCTATCATTAATAGTGTAATGATTTAATGTCACAATAGAACCACTAGTTATCGTGTGATTATATACTTTCTCGGTGAAACCAGGAACCATCTTGCAAGAGAAAGATTAGGCACTATTAGTAAATCTGCAAGAAAAACAAGTACGTATTAAAACTGCCCTGAGTAAGCCAGAGTGCATATCTGCATTGGAAATCAAGGAGATGCTATATCTTTATGGTCTGCTAATCCTAAAATACTTGTATGTGTGCATGTCGGGTCGATCTGATGGGTGAAACATACCACAGTTAGTCAGAGGTGATTTCCTCCCAACGTGGGTTTTAAACTAAGCTCTTTCAGTATTTCTACAAGGATGAGGAGTGAGTGTAGGGATGATGAAAACAAAGTCAAATGAGAGACTGAGGGAATATTGCTACCTAGAATCTCACTGTCCTGAATGGACTCGATTTCTGCGATATAAATGGAGGGACTCAATAAAATGTAAGCTTTGGATGTCATTTACAAAGGAAAGGTCCAAAATCACTTCCACAAAAAGTGGAGCATTCCCACGATTGAAACACCCGGAAGTGGATCTCTTCACACACGCAGAAGTGGAAGTTACATGGGGTCGCAGAGATGATTCCCCCTCTTCTAGTTCTGCTTTCAGAAGCTCATCAGGATGCCCAAAGTTTTCTACAACATATGTTCTAAATATGGCAGGAAAAGCAAGTGAGCATTTCAACAAAGACTTGATTTTCCCAGGTTTATGATACCTTCCTTTGATCAGCCCACTGATCTCACAGTCTGAGCAAAGGAGATGTGTGACTGACAGGGCCCCGGGTCAAGACTTGACGCATTTTCTCTGCATGGAAATCAGCTCACACGAAGCTCCTTGGCTATAGATTTGGGGAAGAATATTCACCAAACCCAAATCAGGCTCTGTTCCAGAAATAAAATCCAGGGCAAAAAAATACTAATGCACACTATCATAACCTTCTCTCTTGATTTCCATTGATTTTCTCATTCATGTTGCCATTCTCTGTATTATTTTCACTTGGTTCCTATATTTCTCATAACTCCCTACTGCTGTATTTAATATGCAGTTGACTCCATGGCTAAGTTGTACCAAGGATAGAATTGGCCAATGAAGTCATCAAAATGATCCTGGAGGGGCACCTGGGTGGCTCAGTCATTAAGTGTCTGCCTTCAGCTCAGATCATGTTCTCAGGGTCCTGGGATGGAGCCTGCCTGCAGCTCCCTGCTCATCAGGAAGCCTACTTCTCCCTCTCTCACTCCTCCTGCTTGAGTTCCTCTCTCTCTCTCTCTCTCTCTCTCTCTCTCTCTCTCTCTCTGTCAAATAAATAAAATCTTAAAAAAAAAAAAAAAAGATGACATTGGAGACAGACCTATTCTTTAGCTGCATGACCAGGAGCAGTAAATTTCCTGTTTCTGTGCTCCCATATTTTCACCTGCATAAGGGAAACACTCGGGCTGTTTTAAAAAGTTGTGAGGACTAGAAATCATAAAAATAAGGAAACCTGGTGTCCAAAGTAGCTAAAAAGGGTGTCAGGAGTCTCTTTCTAAAGAGGGAAAAGTGCTCCTCCTTATACGCTTTTAGAAAACCAAATTGATCACATAGAAAGCATTTTTAAAATTATTTTTTATTATCTTATGTTGGTCCCCATTAGTTTTCATTAGTTTTTAGTGTAATGTTCCAAGATTTATTGTTTACGTGTAACACCCAGTGCAGAAAGCATTTTTAAAAATTTGTGTATTTTGCACTAGTATCACATTTCAAAGTAGAAAGTAGCTCCTTAGGTTAAAAAAATATATACATTAAAAAAAGAGAGTCTTATCCCCAAATGTGAATCTTCCTTTTTAAGTTTTTTTTACATCAGTTTAGATCTTTATTAAAACATAAAGATCTCATTTGATTAGTTGTGTTCAAGGAGGGAGCTAGCAAGACAAACTCTATATGATCTCACTCATATGTGGAATTTAAGAAACAAAGCAGATGGACATAGGAGAAGGGAGGGAAAAAATGAAATAAGATGAAATCAGTGAGGGGGACAAACCATAAGAGACTCTTAACTATAGGAAATAAACTGAAGGTTGCTGACAGGGAGGTTGGTGGGGGGATGGGGTAGCTGGATGATGGACAGTAAGGAGGTCACATGATGTAATGAGCACTGGGTGTTCTATGCAACTGATGAATCACTAAACTCTACCCCTGAAACTAATATACACTATATGTTAAGTACATTGAATATAAATAAAAATTTTTAATTTTTTTAAAAAAATAAGGGAAATAGCCATGTTTGAAACAGTGACAAACATGTGTGTGTGTGTGTGTGAGAGAGAGAGAGAGAGAGACTTAACAGAATTCTCAGGCAGTCTGTATTGAAAAATGTTCAGTTATTTCTATTGCTTATTAATTCCTCTTGCTCAGTATAATGTACCTCCATCGATCCTAAGTTTCTTTAGAATTTATTTAAAAAGTACATGGATGGTGAGCAGGTGAGATATTTGTGCTGATTTCTATTCCATGCGCATTACTTGGTAAAGGCCAATTAAAGCTTTCATTTTGAAAGCGTTGAGTTGTGAATATAAAAACAAAAAATCCCCCAAATATGAAAAAGTGAACATTTTTAGAGCATTGTGAATTGAAACAACCAAATAACATGTGTACTGCGATAGAGATTTGCAGATTTTTTACAATGACAAAGAATGATTTTTCACTTTTTTCATACAATTGAAATATATTTTTAAAAAGTGTTTTCAATGGCAGTATGTTCTCAGGGAAAGAAAAGGTGATCATTGGGAAATTACCTCCCTGTTTCCTCAAATTGACCAAATACATGGCTGTACCAACAGGCTTTGGTGTCAAATTTGTCCCCGCAAATTCACTTATTTTCCAGTGTGTGTCAAGCAGAATATTTAGCTTTTTTTTTTAATATTTTATTTATTTGACAGAGAAACACAGCTAGAGAGAGAACACAAGCAGAGGGACTGAGAGAGAGAGAAGCAGGCTTCCCGCCCAGCAGGAAGCCCGATGTGGGACTCGATCCCAGGACTCCAGGATCATGACCCGAGCTGAAGGCAGTACCTTAACCAACTGAGCCACCCAGGTGCCCCTAGCTTTTAAATATTGATGAACTCACACCCTTTAAATGAGGGGAGTGTATAAAGAGGAGTTTGGATCTGGAAAAATCTGTACATGTCGTAATTGCTTAGGAAGCTTCCCTTCTCTTGCCTATTCTACCAGGACTTTTAATATCAATTGCTAATTTATAGTATTATTAGTAACTTTATATGTATTTCTTTGAAAAGGTAATTTTGCAAATAAAATTTTGTAAGTGCAGTCAGGTTTATGACAGTGGCTAAGTGCAAGATTGTGTCTAAGTCTTGCATAGCAATCTCTGACAAGTAGATGTCTGCTAGGTTTTTTTTTCCCTCAGACTTGGAATATGATGGGGAATAAGAATATCTATGTACAAAATTAAAGGTTTATATAAAGGAAGGGTAAGAAGGAATTGTGTTACATATCCTCAGAGCCTTTAGGCTGGAAGGGCATTTATTATTTCTCTATGGAAGCAAAGCTTAGCTAACTTGATTCTTGCTAAATTTATACTGCTAAAAGGGCCTCTTTCTGTATATTCTCCAAAGCACAGAATGTTAAACAGAGGGTCTTACATGGGCATCCAATTCAGTGTTACTGCATGGGATTGTGGAGAGAGATGGAAGGGATAATGTTAGGCCACAATGGGAATGAGATGTGTGATACTAACCTTGAAACATTTTTAGATGAGCCATCTTACTACTTTTCACAGGTGATAGACATTGTTTTTACATACACAGAAATGTAAGCCCATGGAAATTAAGTCATCACCTTGGCTAACACAAGGAATAGGAGGCCAGTTTGCATTTGGAAGGAAGGCAGAATCTGAGCTGCTACTGCTCTATTCAGCACTTTCCCTACTCCCTATAGTCCTTCCTGGTGTACTATATTATGTCAGGCAGTGAATTCAGAAAGCCTGGATGCCTCTGAGACCAAGAGGAACAACTAAAACTATAAAGGAAGTGTTGCCTTCGTCCCAGCCAAAAGGGGTTTGAGGGACAGGATGTCCACAGCTGTTTACAATGCTCTGTTTACAAAGTTGCTAACAGGAATGGACAACAGTCATTGTTTACTGGGGAAGTCCTGGCTAAGCGGTGATCCTTCCCAGGTCATGACAAGACAACCAGCATCCATCAGTTGACATCAAAAAACCTAAAAAAGTGTGACGCTGCATCTCATTCTCTCCTCTGCCTAAGAATTTTATATTTTATCCACGTAACCTGTGTCTTATCTATTAAGTTCAAATGGCTCAGTCCGGAACTAAATTAACAAGGAAGAAGGTGAATGATGTCCTCAAAATAAGTGATTTCAGAAATCGCTTTCATTTCGGGGATGCTCGGGACATTTCGGGACGCAGGAACCTGGAGGTGCTCACAGGCAGAGGACTGCCCACTGCTCATTGCCACCTGTGACTTGTGATTTCATCTTGCCTGAGAACACCCCAACTTATCATTGGAATTTAGTGAGGGATGGACACTTTGGTACTGCCAAGAAAGCTACTTCATTGTCTTTCTTTAATTTTCAAAGTCAACAAATTAAAATTTTCAAACACTTCTTACTGTTTTCCTGCTTCATAATGACTTTTTTTGTTGTATCTCTTCTACTTAGATGTTCCTTACCCTGCTAGATGCTCAAAGCTAATGAGCCTAAGATCATGGATTTGAGCCCTTTGGGAGCCAATTAGCTTTCCTACACTTTATAATTCCAGCCTGTGCCTAAATCCTAGGCAGAAATCCACCGTGGATATGTTGATGACCCAAAGACACAAGGGAACAAAATTAGTACATTAAACTCAATAGGCCATCTATGAAAATGCCCTTTCAAACGAAGGCCTGCTTGGGTTGGCCGGGAGCATCACGAGCACATTGTTAGATAGCGGCACATGACAGAATCTGAGAAAGGAGCCTGAGTGGACTTGCCTGCATTCGAGTCACTTGCTGTTGAGATGTGAGGACAGCCTGGTGTTTGAGTCCTCACGGCAGAGTGATTAAATCACTCCCAGCTTCCAAATCCAAGAAAAGAGCAGATTCAGAATAAGGAGGAAGGGGCGAGGGAGACAACTCTCGTCAGGACCATGTGGGCAAGAAGGAAGAAACAAGGGAGCATGGGAAAAATATGACAACTAAAAATCTCCAAATAAAACAGGAGGAATAAATACAAATGTATACACTCAGATTTGTTTAACTCATCAGGGAAAAGGTAAAAATTACCAGAGTACAGTTAAAGCAAACCCAGCTATGCTATTTGCAAAACACATCCTTAAAATATAAGGGCAGATGCCGTTTGTGAGCAAATGAGTGAAAAATATATGCCCATGGAAACAGGAATAAAAACAAAAGTGGCATGCTGTATAAATAACAGTGGGATTATGGAAAGAACAATCTAGAAGCTCAATGGGCCTATGAGGAAAAAAGAAACCCACAAAAGGACAAAAATGTTCTAAACTTGTATGGACTTAAACACATTATTTTTAATATATATAAAACCAACAGCACTGCAAAGAGAAGTAGACACATATACTAAGATTATAGAAATTTCTGTCATACCTCTCTCAGTTGGTAGTTGAAAAGGAGCACAAAATAAACAAACAATAATGTAGTATAAGACAATTTACAAGCTTTATCTATTCGATTGATTTCCATTGTTCCTGTCTAACAACTGGAAAACACGTTTGCTTTTCAGGCACATTTTTACAAAAATTTACAACACATAAAATCATAAAGCTAGTCCCAACAAACTTCAGAAAAATCTATATCACAGAGAATATATTTTTTGAAAGACAGTGCTATTAAGCTAGAAATCAATGACAACAAGATATCTTATAAAAATTCATATACTTGGGACTAAACTTCTAAACAAGTTTCAAGTCAAAGAAGAGCTCATAATACAAAGTAGGTAATACTTAAAATTGAAATGAGAACATCACACACGGGATCCAGGAAATGTATGCAAAGCAGTATTTTTTTTTTTTTATTTTTTATTTAAGATTTTATTTATTTGACCAAGGGAAACACAGCCAGAGAGGGAACACAAGCAGGGGGAGTGAGAGAGGGAGAAGCAGTCTTCCCGTCGAGCAGGCAGCCCGATGTGAGGCTCGATCCCGGGTCTCCAGGACCATGACCTGAGCCGAAGGCAGTCGCTCAACCAACTGAGCCACCCAGGCGCCCCCAAAGCAGTATTTAAAGTCAATTTAGTGTTTAATGTTTATATTGAAAAAATGCTGAAAATTAACAATTCATCAGTAATAGATAATGGAAACAAACTGGAGGGAAGTAAAGGGAAGAAAATGAAAGCTAAGATAAAAGTTAATAAAAAAGAATACAGAGGCCCCTGGGTGGCTCAGTTGGTTAAGCTTCTGCCTTCGGCTCAGGTCCTAGAATTGAGCCCCATATTGGGGCTCGGCCGGGAGTCTGCTTCTCCCTCTCCCTCTGCCTCTGACTCATTCTCTCTCTCTCTCTCTCTCTCAAGCAAATAAATAAAATCTTTAATACAATGAAGAAGTTTAATGTTTTTATTTTTATAAAAGCTGAGAATAATACTAAATATTTTGTGCAGTTGACCACAGGGAGGGATGGGAGGAGATTGATGGTATAAATAAACAATATTAGGACTGGAAAGGAGAACTTAATACAGATTCAACATAAATTAGGTTTGAAAATATTTTGAAATATCCTGAAGATATATTTAGGTCAAAAATTCAAATATTGAAAAGTTTAAAAAATTATAAAATTTAAGTTCTAAAGACTAACTCAAGATTATAGAGAAAAGCTGCACATTTTTATAAATGTTACCCATTTTGATAAAACTCCACCACAATAACTGTTTCAATGGAATGTTCTACCCAACACTTAAGGAACAACTAATACTTATGCAATCAAGGAAAATGCTTGCCTTCTGTAAACCGTGGAGCAGTTCTGTGAAGGGGAGTGTCTAGATGCCAGGATCGGGGACCTTGCACTGCTCCTGCACTCAGTGGTCTCAATCCTGGACACGTCATTCTGAAGCTGTGCACGTTTTCTCAGTGATTCCTTCAGAATGTTGCATGGTGTTCTTCTTGGCTGTGATGACAGGAGCTGGTCTCTGCATTCCGTCCAGAATGTTGCATGGTGTTCTTCTTGGCTGTGGTGACAGGAGCTGGTCTCTAGTCGAGATGGGCATTATTCTCAAACAGCAGGCTCTGAGAACAACTGAGCAGGAACCCTCATTCACCATGCATCTCCAAGGGAAATTAACAAATGCACTGTTGCCCACCATATGGGTCATTTGCCTCACTCTCTTATCTCCGTGTGCGTGCGTGTGTACCTGGAAACATATCCACATATTTCTGTTTCATTGTTTTCCCACATTTAAAATGAAACTCCTCACACAGGACATTCCTGACTGGGTCTCAGACTCTTACTCCTTCCTGACAACTGCGTGAGCTCTCCTGACTCGGCCCCATTGTTTTCAGAATATCACTCTGGCCCCTAAGCATCTCTTTCTATAAGCAAACTAATTCTGGTTCTCACTTTATATCCTATGTAATTTTTCCTTACTGGTAACTTAGAGTATCTAACCTCCTTTGTTCCTATGAATCCACTCTGGCTATGAGACTTACCAGTCTCCTGCTCCATTGACTTTGTAGTTTGCCGTGTTAAGTTTAAAATGTTAATATTTGATCTTTGAGAGCAATCCAACTTCACTCATTGCTATTTAGAGATATTTATCATCCTTTACAAATATATTAAAAAGCCATTCATTCAGAGGCAGTGACTTGGGTAGAAAGAGGAGAAAAGTAATCAGTATTGACCTCTTTGCTAAGCACTTAGGCTAGATCCAGAGACTTATGTAAATTTTTCCTTAAATGTTCATCATTTCCAAATGAATTATTCACTTCACAACTTCTTTTCTGTGTGTTTTATCACAGGAAATGCAAATGATTACATTGCAGTGGAATTTAATTTCCAGTTGAAAGAAGTACATTTTACTCAGTGACCAATTATACTTTCTTTACTGACTTTTTTCTTACTTTTCTTTCTGTATTGGAGGGCCATTGTGCACCCTGGACTCCAGCCCCCTCTTGGCTGTGAGTCTGTCCACTTACCGACTCAGGACCTCTCCTCGTGCAGGTCCGTTCCCCTGGTCCCTGCCTTCAAGGCCTCCTCCTTGACAGTGTGCAGGGCTGACACTAATCTCTAGGTCCTCCATTCACATAGCCTTGTGTTCTCAAACACATGCACATGTTACTAGTTATCTTCTCTAGTCCCAGAACCTTCCAGGGGTGGAGGTGGTAGGGATTCCAGAATCTACAGTCTGTTATTACCAAGAATCACGATAGCCATCCATTTAATTCTATTTTCCTCCCCAGATCCCTCATCCTCCCTGCCCCCCCTCCCCGGGTATTTTGCTCTCACTTCTGAGATGATGTGATAGTCATTCGTACCTCTGTCTTGCACTTTGCTCTATGGCCCATCCTTCAAGTCATGTTTCAAATAGAGTTTCCTTAAAATGCCCTCAAATACTTCACTGATTTTTAGAACAATGTTAATGTATTTTATTCATCTTTGTTCATATCTGTGTTTTCTGCGATTACATATTTCATAAGTGCCTTAAACTTACCTCCTAGACTGATTCTTGAGGTTGGGTTTAACTGTCTTTGAGCCATGCCCCCATGGCTTATTCTCTGGAGTACTAAGTGAAGGACAGGCTGGGCTATGTAGGGAGAGACCGGGAGGGGACTACGTGACTTGGCTCACAGAGGTCCCAGATGTGGAGAACTCTTATGGATGTGATATTCACCGGGTAGTTACAAATCCACCTTATTTGTCTTACAAGTTATAGACAAGATATTTATCAAGTTCCTTGGTCAGTTTTCTATAAAAAAAACGACCATAAAAACCCTCAGTGGTGACTCCTTCAGGTTCCTTCTCACTCTAGAGAGCTTCCATTTTATATTCTCACCTTCACTTAATACCCGTTCATTTCACCCTTTTATGTCCTTGAAATTCATGCTTTGACTCCATGAGACAAGAAGCCTGCAAGGCAGCAGTAGTATAATCTGGCATCAGCCATTTTCATATAAAGAGCTTTACTTAAATTACTAATTAACTTTCTATCCCTTGATTGAATAGATTTTTTTCCCAGATACACTCTTCTTTGTCTTCTCAATTGCTTTTGAAATGTATAACTTCCCAAAGCTTCTCTTTTTTGGCTTCAGCCTGAGTCTGAGGATATGAGAACCACTGTGGGCTGATGATCCAATTTCCACTAACCAGGACCTCTGATGTCCAAGGGCAGAAGATTGATATCCCTGCTCAGAGGGTGGGCAAAGTCTCCCAGCCTCCACCTGTTGTTCTGTTAGGGCCCTGGATGGATAGGATGGGGTCCACTCATGTTGGGGAGGGGAGGGCTGTCTGCTTCATTCAGATCATCAATTCAAATGCTGGTCTCCTCCAGAAATACTTGCAGACACACCAGAAATAATGTTCCCAGATACGTAGGCACCCATGAACTCTGTCACACTAACACATCCAATTAACTATCACAGACAGTAAATTTGGTTACAAATCTTTTAACTCTGAATTTTAAAGACTTCAATTTTAGAAATAAGATTGGAGTAATACTTGATTATTTAATATAATACTAATTAGATGTTGATGTTGCCGACTTCGTAATAATAGGGACTTTGTGTCCACAGTTGCGGTCTCAGCCTTCAATGCACTTATCTTAATGACAACATCACTTGATATTAAGTGGGAACAGAAAGAACAGATAGTTCATATACAGGCTGACCTTGGGCCTATAAAACCTTTTGTCTTTTTTGGACCCATAAAACCCAGCCTTCTAGATGATGGAGTCCAACCTCAGCCTCTGCCAGATGCCCCTTATGAGAGTCAGGGGAAAGAAACTTGAAAACTTAAAGGTTTCATTTATCACTCTTTTGGGGCAAGGCTGGGTCACAACTCACTCTATATAAAGCAGATATATAATTTATAGGTTATTTACATTTGGGTAGGCTTTTTTTTTTCTTTTTAACTTTCAGGAGGCTGAAATCTGAAGGAAAAAAAAACAGTTGAACCACTTTAATCTGTGACATCAACATTTTGTTTTGTTTTTATTTATTTTTGATCATGAGCTGTCCTCCAAGTTTAAGAAAGTTTTGTAGGGTGCCCTGTTCAAACTCGGAAGGCAAATCACCATCGATGCCGTGTTCTTAAACTGGCTGTGTACGTGTTTGGTAGGAAATAAGAGAAAATACTGTATTTTATTAGAGGAATAGGGACTACGTATTGAAAGCACGAATATACTTTTTACCCTGGGGGAGAAATGTTTAGGAGTTTGCCTGTCTTTTGCACTGCATTAGTGATTGGATTGCATGAACACTGCAACATGAGCTATAAATATATCAATAGAAAACTCACCAATTTTGCATTTTAAAATATCTGTCTATATAAACATTCTGTTAGTTTCTTAATAAGAATACAAAATCAAATGACAATATGTTCTACATATGTGGATATATTAGCTTCTAATGAACCCTGGTTCCTTACAGATCTCTGTTATATCTAATTAAGATATAAAAATGTATTTCACACTGAGTGGATTAAAATGCATCATATGGCTTTTTTACTGCAAATAAAGTTTTTAATGTAGTAAAAAAATATTTTTAGTATCTCTCCATACCTTATATTGATTATTGACATTCTCCTTAACATTGATTCTGATTGATTTTCTTCCTTGGAAATAAGCACGGAGAATATCTAAGGATTCTGTTCGTTCAGTAGACTTCTCTATCCAGAGAGAGGGTAAAGGTTTACAGAACAGGAGAAAAACTAATTTCTGTGGGAGATCTGTTGGTGCTGTAATTCCAAAAGCTATTAGAAGGATTTAGTCCAAGGATAATTATTTGCAAAGAAGAGCGGACTCCTGTGGGAGTTAGCCAGCATTAGGTTTGAGTTCACTGCTGTGCTTGTCCTTCAGCTCTGTGGCTTCTAACAACTGCTTAATTTTTCTAAACCTCAGTTTTATTACTTGGTAAAATTTGGATGTCATAGTACCTACCACATAGAGTTATGAAAATTAAAGGTGAGGAGCGCTGACCGTTGTGCAGAATTGTTCAATCATATTGCACACCCCAAACTAATAGAACACTCTGTTAACTATATTTCAGTAAAAAATAGTGAAAAAATAATAAATGTGATTCTTGCTTAACACAGTAATCTCCATAGTGTGAGGTTATGATCATTCTGTAGGATCACACTGTTAATCCCAAGCTGTAAAGTTTGGGATCTGTAAAAGGTTATGCATTTCTGACTTCATTTACTCTCAGAAACTAGGATGTCTTCAGCCCATCATAACTCTGTGCTTTCTGGAGCCAGTAACTTAGGCTTGTACACTTTGACCTGAGCCCTCTCCATGGTAATCCTTGCTTAGTTAGATTTTATACTAGCAAAGTGTAAATAGAATGGTTATTGGTAATGTCGCTCAAAAGTTACTGGTTGAAGATAACAATAATACACTGATAAGTTGAAAGAATATAGCATTTCTAAACTACCAGTATTTTTTCTGAGACACAAGGAAGAGTTTTAATATATTTAAATTATTGCATTTTATCAACCAACTCAGTTTGAGAGCCATGACAAATAACAGAGGGCTTTATTTTTTAAAAGATTTTATTTATTTATTTTTTGAGGGAGAAAGAGCACATGCAAGTGTACAAGTCAGGGAGAGGACAGGAGAGGGAGAAGCAGACTCCCCAGTGAGCGGGGAGCCCAACATGGGACTCGGTCCCAGGACCCTAAAATCATGACCTGAGCTGAAGGCAGCAGCTTCACATCTGAGCCCGCTAGGTGCCCAACCAAGGACTTGAAAAATGAGAAGCTTTAGGTAGAACTCAGTTGTCCACAGTTGAGAATACTTACCTCTTTGTGCATTGGATGTGGGTCCCATCGTTATCTCAAGTTTCATCCCCTTTCCCTCCAGAGTTTCCTAAATGCCCAATCTACTTGTTTTTTCTTTTGTTTGTTTTTTTTTTTTTTTTGAAGAAATGTGTATCTCTGTCTATTCTGTGAGGAAACTGTAGGAAGATCATGATGATGACACACAGTCATGGCTCCTGGCACTCTCACCCGTGGCCGTCTTGCCCCCAAGGGGACTCTGGATGACAGCGGAATCTACAGATAACTTGAACCTCTACTTCTTAACATTGTCCATTGCTATTCTTAACACTGGCTCTCCGTGACTTACCCTCTACTGCTAGCAAATCAAATATGCTTCTCTTGCCTTATTTTCCTCATCTCTAGAATATGGATTATCATAGGACTTACCACAAACCTTGTTGTAAGGAATGAACTTACGTACATGTGATACACACGTGTGAGAGTCAGATACTTACTGCTGACTCCTCACAATAGCTCAGTGAATGATGGCATCTCTATGAAAACAGCAGTAATCTGGAACCTAGGATGAAAATGGGAGTGGGAGGAAGTGCAGGAATTGGAAGCCCAGAGGAGAAGGTCTAGAGAGCTGATGCTCACACTTTGAAAGGGGGGCTGCTGAATGTCTGCAGACTCTAGAAATAAACCAGCCCTTTGAGGAGGGGGCACTGGTGTTGGTATCCTAGAAGAGTGGGTAGGACTGTCTCCACGACTGTTGGGAAATGTTAACTCGAGTAAATGTGTGCTGCTGTCCGATGCTGGAGTCACAGGCAGTGTGTGTGTGTGTGTGTGTGTGTGTGTAGTGGGGGGTGATGTTGTTAGAGAGGGCACTGGGGCAGGAACAGAGGCAAACAAGAGGGCTGTGTTTGTGCCTCAGTCCTGTCATCTCTTGTCACCTCCCCTTGGGAGAAGGAGGCAGATAAGTAGGAATGTGCTTTGTGGTGTCCAGCCTGGCATCCCAAGGAAATGTGTGCCCAGTGTGTCTGCAGCAGAAAGGCTTTGGGCCAGTCGCTGGCATGTTCCGTATTAACCTTGGCCTGCAACAGAGAGTAGCATCTCTGCTGACAACATCTCTGTTGTCCCCAGCCGAGGTTTAATGACTCTCATTGAGGTAGATTGTGCTCAGCAGGAAAAGGTGTTTTAACAATTGCAGTAGCTGCCATGAGAAATGGATGTTCTCATACCTGCAAACTTCTCAGTCCCCAAATCAGCAGAGGGCTCTGTTGTAATTGCAGCATTATTTTTAGGAAGGAATTCACTCCCACTGTTGCTTGAATACTCCAGTGACACCTGTGATGTCATAAAATATTTTAAGCAAATCACCTCATATGATGATCTCAGAATTTTTGGGGGGTATGTGGGGAGGATAAAACTTTTTTTTTAAGATTTTATTTATTTATTTGACAGAGAGAAACACAGTGAGAGAGGGAACACAAGCAGGGGGAGTGAAAGAGGGAAAAGCAGGCTTCCCGCTGAGCAGGGAACCCGATGTGGGGCTCCATCCCTGGTCTCTGGGATCATGACCTGAGCCGAAGGCAGTCGCTTAACCAACTGAGTTACTCAGGCACCCCGGGAGGATAAAACTTTTAATGCACTGAAGGGGCAGCACAGAAAAAAATAAACTTTTATTTCTCCAAGTAAGGACACTGAAAAGCCCACAAATCCACTTTTCTATTATAATTATCATTGCATTTTTTTAAAAAGGTCATTTTGCATCATAATCTAAGAAGGAAGGGGAACTCTTGGAAGTGAAAATATTTAGCTTAGTAACTCATTACTTAGAAAATCATTTGATCCTCTTTATGTTCCCATGTTTCTACTTACTGGAATTCCATCAGTGAGTATCAGTACTATGTGGACCAGCACTAGGCAAGAGCTAGGTTACAGCAGAAGCTTAATATTTTTTTCTGCCAAAACACACACACCAAATTTCACTCTTCCAAAAGAGTTCCTGGAACATCCTGAAATCCATGTTCTTTTCTGGTCTACAAGAAAGTTTCAGGGGGAAGAAGTAATTGAGGATACTGATGGAATTTAAGGCTTTAAGGTTTTTAAAATAATAACATGAAAAATATTTCTAATTCATTAGCAGAATTTCCTGCTATATTACTTAAGGTTTTTATGCTGTTTTTCAATTGCAAGTAACAGAAACAGAACTCAAGCTGGCTCATGTGAGTAAAACAGCAGTAGCAATGGTTCAGGTATGGCTAAAAGCATTTCAAATTGTATCATCTCTGCATGATCTCTGCATTTATCTTTATGTTTTGCATGATTCTAGGTGTAATGGTTAATTTCATATATCAAATTAACTAGGGCCAGGTGTACCCAGACATTTGGTCCAACATTGTTTTGGATATTTCTGTGAGGATGTCTTTGGGTGAGTTTAATATGTAGGTTGATAGAGTGAATAAAGTAGATTGGATGTGGTGAGCCTCATCCAATCAGTTGAAGGCCTGACTAGGAAAAAAGAGAAATTTCTGAGAGAGGCCTGACTGCCTTTGAACTGGGATTTCAATTTTTTCCTTACTTTGGACTCAAACTAAAACATGGGCTCATCCTGCGTCTTATGCCTGCTGGACTTTGGCCCAGAACCACTCTGGCTCCCCTGGTTCATAGACTCCAGTTGCAGATGGAAATGATACCATCAGCGTTGCTGGGTCTCCAGCTTCCTGACTGCATATCTGGGGATTTGTCAGCCTCCAAAGCCCCGTGAGTTTTCTTATAAACTCCTTCCCCCCTCCCTCTTTTTTTAAACAGTTGACCTTAGACAACTCAAGTTGGAACTCTGCAAGTGTAATTACATGCAAATTTTTCGCAGCACTATAAATGCATTTTCTCTTCCTCATAATTCCTTTAATAACATTGTCTTTTCTCTAACTTAATTGTAAGAATACAGTATATAATATACAAAATAACTGCTTATGTTACCTGTAAGCCTTCTAGTCAACAGTAGGCTTTTAAGATTTGGGGGGGGAGTCAAAATTTCTGCAAGGATTTTTTGACTGTGCAGGGGTTCAGAAACCCCACCCCCTCTATTGTTTGCAGGTCAACTGTGTGTGTGCGTGCATGTGCGCACATGCACACACATACACACACAGTATTTACACATTATGCTCTCTATTGTTTGCAGTGCTCTGGAAAATGATGATTAATACATGGTGACTTGATTTTCAGGGACGAGGGAGGCTCTTTCCATGTTATGTGGCAATGGTGGATTTTGATCTCTATAGGCTTACATGCTATCAGTATAATAATCTAGGAGGAAGAGTACTACTTGCCTGAACATCTTTCCTTATGAGGGTGACCTTCAGTGGTTGAACTCAGGTCATACATGTTGTTCAACCAGTTACCATGTGTATGGACACGGAATGTGCCGCATCACCTATAGATCACTTGAGAGCCTCTGGGCCTGGAGGATGGATTCCAGTTGCTGGAACCAGGGCAGACAGGAATAGTGGCTTCTTGAAGGATCTTTGAAGTGTTGTCAGCTGCTTCAACAGTGATGAACAAGCCCCTTGTAACACTATTCACAACTAACCATTTGGCGATTATTAGATCACTACTGTTGGCCCCCATGATATGGGACCATTCACTGTTACAGATATTGACACACACATTTGTGTTTCAACTTCTAAAGTGAAGTACTTGGTCATTGGCTTTTCCCCCTCCTTTTCTTTTTTCCTTATAAATAATCATATGGTTCACTCAGAGTCTTATTTTTTAAGACTATATTTATTTGACAGAGAGAGGCACAGCAAGAGAGGGAATACAAGCAGGGAGTGTGGGAGAGGGAGAAGCAGACTTCCTGCCAAGCAAGGAGCCCGATGCGGGGCTCAATCCTGGGACTCTGGGATCATGACCTGAGCCGAAGGCAGACATTTAACGACTGAGCCACCCTGCCCCCACTCAGAGTCTTGAAATGAAGAACCTAGCATTTTTGCTTAATTAAACAAAGTCAAATTGCTGGGAAGGCCAAATAGTTTTTCCTAGATCCCATAGGACTGCATTTTCTGTGCCAGAATTCATGACAGACTATCACCTGATGAGTACTTGTACATTTGTGGAAACAAGGCAAAGAATTTAAAAATCAAAGCTGCCCTGAAAACCTAGAATGTGTTATTGTTGTGCCCAGGAGAAAAAGAGGAGTGGATATAAATCATACTCAAATATCCATCCAACTTATCTGTCAGATAATTCCCCAGGTAGTCATGCCAACTGCATACAACATCAACAATGGTTAGAGCAGTGCTCCTATAAAAGTTACAAGCAAAACAAGTCCAATGTAGCATAAAGTCTTTAGGGTTCACCCATGTAATATCCTGCATTGTTGTAGTTGACAATGTTACCTTAGCTCCAGACGTACAGCCTAATGATTCCAGAATTCTACACTTTATGAAATGCTCACCATGATAAATGTAGTTACCATCTCCCAGCATGTTATTACAATATTATTGACTATATTCTTTTTGCTGTATTTTTCCTCCCTGTGAGTTGTATTTTTACAACTCGAAGTTTGTAGCTCTTAATCCCTTTCATCTATTTTTCTCATCCCTTCACACCACCCCCCTTCAGACAGCTACCAGTCTGTCTTCTGTCTTTAA
The DNA here is from genome assembly GCA_004023965.1 of Spilogale gracilis. Lineage (NCBI taxonomy): Eukaryota > Metazoa > Chordata > Mammalia > Carnivora > Mephitidae > Spilogale > Spilogale gracilis. The sequence goes on along the minus strand of PITA01008198.1, from coordinate 19 downwards.
GAATTTTTTCTGTTTCAGT
>PITA01008197.1:0-86238 GCA_004023965.1 Spilogale gracilis | reverse complement strand
AAAAAAAAAAAAAAAAAAAAAAAAAAAAAAAAAAAAAAACCACACCAGGAGAGCATGAACTTGAGAGAGAAAATATTTCTGTCCAGTGTTTTCCATTGTGCTGCTTGGTTTCCCTCGGTCTATCTTCTTCACTTACTTAACAATTACGGAGAGCTCATTATATGCCAGACATTATGTTACACTTATTTATACAGTAAGATGGTTTTCTTGCCAAAAAGAAGGCATTCCCTGTGAGACTGAATTCCCACTGGGCATGAACCTCGGGCTCATGAATGAACTCTTGACAACCCAGAAATATTTTGAGACCATGACATGATGACCACTTTGTGACCCGATCTTAGCAAAGATCTCTGAGAAGTCAGTTCTGCTGGGAAATGTTACTCACTCAAGCTCTTCACTATGATGAGACCAATGGCCAAGATACTACAGTAATGTCCTTACGGAGGCCTTTCCACCTTGTCCAGGTGGAAAATGGATTTTAGCTCAGTTCTCAGCCCACTGGCCCACTCTTCAGGTTTGCTACCAGCTCCAGATCCCATCTGCCCCAAAGGGCGAGTCAAATCACAGAAGCAAGGAAAAGCAGGACACAAAAGGGAAAGAAACCCTTTCCCAAACTAAAAACTGCCTAGGCCATCAAGGACAGCAAATGTCTTGAAAGACATAGGCTTCTGATACCTCCACTAAAAAAAAAATTGACTTCTGCCCTTCCCTTTTAGAAATTAGGTCTGAAGCAGGAATTTTCTGGGGCATTCTTCTCTGCCTATGAGTAGCTAGGTCTTGGGGATCTAACTCAGGGTCTAAAAAGCACAGCCCTGGTTTTTCCCTAGTGAAGTCTAAGACAGTTAGAGAACCTGTAGATTGGTTCTCCCTTCTCTGAGTCCCCCTACACATGCCGTTCACATCACACAGATTTGCTATTTCAAGAAGACATCATGCTTTTCAAACAACAGGTTTTTCTGATGACCTATTTTCTAGTGACTAATGGGAACATAAAAGCCTCAAAAACCTCAAACACAATCTGCCCCCCAACCCCCTCCATACACACATGCTGTGATTTTGCAAAAACATGATTCATTGAATGTTGGATTGTGTTTATTTACTGAACAAAGGCTGTTCTCTGCTTCCTTGTTTGATGGGCATAATTACCTACATTCTCCAAGCCTGCACGTGCTATTTTCCTTCCACTTGCTGCAACACTGGGAAACGGCAAGAGAAATGACAGGCACAGGAGTGGAATTCACCCCGGGCCCCCAGATTGCTTTCACATCCTTTCTGGTTGCCAAATGAAACATAGAGTTATAGATTCTGATCTTCCCCATCCTCTGCTGCAAGATTCACCATTTTTGCAAATATGGTAGCAGGCAGAGAGACTGAGATAAACGAAAGTTTTTAAGGAAAGGCTAGTGTCCTTCCTTGAATTAAGAATTTGAAGACCAGGCTGCCCGCCAAGGAATGAGCCAGCGAAGATGCTTAGACAGCCAGGATCCTGGGAGATGTGGGACTCCTCTGACCTCTGGCTTTGGTCCGAAGCCTCTCTAAGGTCCTGACAACCCTCCTTAAACTGCCAGGCGTGTCTGATTCTTCCACACAATCATCCTTCCCTCTTCTTTTTACTGGGGTCCGATTTACGATGCTTTCAGCTTGTCCCTGCATTATTTCCATTTTCTCTCGCACCGGATGTGCCCTAGTGAAATCCTTGCATGTCTGATCCTATCTGGGCATCTGCTTCTTCTAGAAATGAGACCAACACACAGAATTCACTATGAGAGCTGATATCCCCCCAGAACCAACTACCCTACTGACAAAGAAAGAATTACACTGGACTCAGACCCAAGTTCAAAACATGAGAGACGACCTCTTCAGCCACTTAACCTGTTCACCATCACCTTAGAAACTAAGGAGCTGAAGTCTTCTTACACGGGCAGGGGTGGGGGTGGGGGTGGCATTTAAAATACTATCTGAGAGCAGAATATTTAACTCCAAAAACAACTAGATTCCACTGAAATAGAAAACAGGATCCAGGATTGCTAAATTCATCTACTTAGAGAAAGAAAGTGCATATATGTTCTTGCTCCAGAGATCTTTTTTTTTAATACAATGGGTAATAGAAAGGCTGACTTTATTATGGCAGTCAAGTCCCAAGGCAGCCGGAAAGCCCATGATTTCACTCTGTGTCTCATCCAGCCCTCTGATCGCTCTCCTTTGGCCATTATGCCTCATATAATGCATTCTAATGGCTTAAAATGACAGCGTTTTGTTTACAAAATGGCTCCATTCCTCAGGAAACCCAAGAGCCTGTGCACCATAACACAGCTATTGATAGAAAATAAGATGCACAATGTGACAGAAGCTGGTCCCCACCTTGCTGCCCTGTTATTCATTTTCGGGTCAAATCTGCTCATTCATCAGCTCGGAAGTAGGGCCTGAGGGGCGCAGCCTAATAGTACGGACAAGAACTAAGCAACGTGCCCAGGAAAGGTAAAACGAGTTCCGACCCCACACACATACAAAGGAGAAGGATTTGACCCAAGTTTTCGCTAAGGGCTCTGACCCCGAGAGGCAAGTCTTGTGATTATGCTGTAGATGATGCTATCTTTGCTGAATATGAAAATGTCTGGGGCGCCTGGGTGGCTCAGTGGTTAAGCATCTGCCTTTGGCTCAGGTCATGATCTGGGAGTCCTGGGATCGAGTCCCACATTGGGCTCCTAGCTCGGGGGAAGCCTGCTTCTCCCTCTCTCACTCCCGCTGCTTGTGTTCCCTCTCTAGCTGTGTTTCTCTCTGTCAAATAAATAAAATCTTTAAAAAAAAAGAAAAGAAAAGAAAAAGAAAATGTCTGTTAATATTAAACTAGAACATTAGCAAGAGCCTCACCCCTTTATGCTTTTAAAAGTGACCCAAAAAGGCGAACCACAAATATGGAAGAGGGTTTGCTTTCCATAAGGGGCAGAATTTACAGCCTAAAACAAGAAGCCACAAATCAATCCTAAATTACCAAACACCGGGTTCTTAGCCCACTTTGATCTTCTGTGAGCTAGAGGAAGACTTTTGTAGGAGAGAGCCCTAAGGAATTTTTAGAAATAGGCTCTGAAGGAGGTTCAAGTAAAGGCAATGTGTCTTACTTTGTTACTTTCACCTATTATTCAAATGACCCATCTGCCTTGGATTATAGCATCTTTCCCCTCTCTGAGAAGTTCTAGGGCAGTGAGGCTAGCTCAGTCCTGTGTTTAAGCCACCAGGTATACAATAGGCAACCTCAATAAACAAAAGAGAAGGAGGAGGAGGGAGGGGGGACGGAAATAAAAGAAAGAAAGAGTATACGCACTTTTAGGGTTAAAAAATGGATTTTTCAATTTCCTATCTAACTAAGTCTTTTGAACGTTAGAATTCCTTCCTGGACAGACAATGAAATATTATTCAGCCTTTGAAAGGAAGGAAAATTGTGACACCTGCTACAACAGGGATGAAACTTGAGGACATTACTCGCAGTGAAATAAACCAGACTAAGACGCCTGCTGCCGGAATCCATTTGCAGGAAATATCTGCAGAAGTGAAACTCATGCAAACAGGGAGAAGAGTGGTGATCCTCAGGGGCTGGGGGAGGAGGAATGGGGAGTTCCTGTCTAGGGGCTCTAGAGTTTCAGTTTGGCAAGATGGAAAAGGTCTGCAGGTTGGCTGCCCAACAATATGAATGTACTTGACACTACCAACCTATACACTTAGAAGGGGCTGAGGTGGCAAATTTTATGTTCTTATAATTTTACCCCATTCTTTAAAATTCTTTAACAGATTAAAGAGTTTACTGAGGAAGTGCATGCTCCTTGAGAGATTCAGCAAAGCCACAAACATTCCAGAAACTGATATTCACTTGATATTCACAAGCAGGCACACCCTTGTTCATTCCCAATGGGGGGGTGGGGGGGGAGCAGAAATCTCAGCAAGAACTGAACTTGACTTGGGCAGTTCTTATTATTAGCTCCAAGGGTTCTGAGTCAAGAAAAGCTTCCTGAGGAGGAAAAAAGTATTAGGAAGATGCCAGCCAGCATGCTCCAGAAACAATTGAGTATTTCCCTGATTTCTTTTCCTTTTTCCTTTTTTTAAAGATTCTATTCATTTATTTGACACAGACAAACGCAGCTAGAGCGGGAACACAAGCACGGGGAGTGAAAGAGGGAGAAGCAGGCTTCCCACCAAGCAGGACGTGGGGCTTGAACCTGGGACTCTGGGATCATGACCTGAGCCCAAGGCAGAGGCTCAACAACTGAGCCACCCAGGTGCCCCTGGCTGAGCATTATTAACACAAGATCGCGTCTGGTCCTGTATAATCTCTTTGTTCTCTGAGCTGAAGAGGCAATGGAAGGGTTTGAAAAAAGAAAGAAGCTTTTTCCTTCTCCCCCTTTACCTCCTTTGTTTATATACTCTCTGTTACTCCATTAGTTTGTTTTTTTTTTTCTTTTAAAAATATATTTATTTGATGGAAAGAGACACAGTGAAAGAGGGAACACAAGCAGGGGGAGTGAGAGGAAAAAGCAGGCTTCCTGCCAAGCAGGGAGCCTGATGTGGGGGCTGGATCCGGGGACTCCAGGATCATGACCTGAGCCCAAGAGCGGAAGGCAGACACTTAATGACTGAGCCACCCAGGTGCCCCTCCCTTATTTCTTTTTCAACTAGCCCACCCACCATGCACAAATGGCTCTCTAACTGATCATCTTGAGGGACAAAGGATTTCCTCCTCTGAAGTGTAACTAAATGGGCTGATAATATCCCTATCTGCAATACATAGTAAGTCTTTCCCCATCTAGACAGGGTTAGTAACTCAGACATCATGAACAAAGGACCACATTGGGGATTCATCTGGAATTTGGGTAGTCACTGCTTGGAGGGAGTGACATTAATTCCAGGGCTTATTTGAGGCGTAAGGTCCAAAAATGACTAACCTGTTTATTAGAGGAGTCTGGGATGCTTTCATACAATACATTTGAAGCCTGGTATGTATTATGGTCTGGTATGTGTGTTGGTCCCTCACCAACTCGGGGGTGGGGGGCTCCCATTGTAAAGACCACCATGATTGGGAAGTCGGACAGGGTGAATAGCACAATTGCAGAGAAAATTGGGGATAAAGGGGGAGAAAAGAATAAAAATGGCATCAAATATATTTTTAAAGCACAGAAATAATAGAGAACGTAGCAAGGTTTTCTTCTTTCGTCTATTTTACAGAAAACTCTTTATATACAAAAACAATGCATGCTTGTAACAAGTCAAGAACAATGGAGCTATGTAAAGATAATTAACAATCTTCCCCTCCATGCTCTAATCCCATCATCCTGAGATAAGCAGTATTAACAGTTTTATAAGTATACTCCTACAACTATGTTTATGCATACAGATGAGTAAGCACAGTTAAAGATATATAAAAAGACGGTATGTAGGTTACAGGGTTTTGATTCAACAAAACTACTATAAACATTCCTCAACAGATTACTTTATTTCATTTAAAAATAATATTTCGGATTTCCGTACAGATGTAATGCAACCTTTTTTAACAGCTGTGTAATTGTCAATAGTATGAGCGACCATCATTCATTCAACCATTTAGATTATTTCCAGATTATTATCTCTCCATTCAAACCATGCTGAAGTAACATACATACACTTACTCCCTGGGGGTTTGATTTCTATAGACTCAATTCTCCCAGAAATGGAATTTCTAGGTCAAAGGGTATGTACCCATTAAATGTTAACAGACGCTACTAGATTACTTTCCAAAAAGGTTGGAACAATTGAAACCGCCCTCAGCAGTGAGGAGCTTGTCCACATCCCCCACTTTTGCTGATACTAGAAGCTATAAATCTTCTAAATGTTTGCCGATCTGATAGGCAGAAATTGAAATCTCCATCATTTGATTTCCATTTACCTGACTACTATGGAGTTGAGCATCTTTTCATATTTTATTGACCATTTATATCTCCGTTTCTGTGAATTGGCTGTTCATAGCTTTATCTAATCTATCAGGTTGTTAGTCTTTTCCATATCAGTGTGGAGGTGCTCAGTTTATTAAGAATATAACTCTTTGCCTGTCGTGCTATGGCAAATAGCTTTCCCCACACTATCATCTTTTCTTTTCTTTTCTTTTTTGTTTTTTTTTAAGCTCTGTGCATGGTGTTTAGGGCCACACAAAGATCTTTATTTTTATGTAGTCACACCAGTAAATCTTGCCTTATGGCTCTGGATTTTTCTTTCAAGGGGACTTTAGCGTCAGCTTAACAAATTCTTTTTAAATAAACTTTGGCGGTGCTGAACGGGATTGCACTGAATTTAAAGTTTAATTGAAGAGAAATGACCTCTTCGCAGTCATGAGCAGCTCCCCCCACCCAACTGTGACTGGTATGGTTTTATCTACCCTTAGATTTTCTTGTCTTTCAGCAATGTCTAGTCCTTGTCTCCACTTAGGCCTGCCATACATTGCTTAGTTTATTCCTAGATCTTTATGATTTGTCCCACAATTGTGAATATCATCTTTTTTCCACTCCTTCTTGTGGAGGAGACTGGAGGTGGTGAAGGTCAGTGATGAAAGTCAGGGACATTGGAGTTAGTTCCCTGGATCCAAAGCTCAGATCTTGTACTCACCAGCTCTGTGCATTTAGGGATGTGAGCTCCCAACTGCGTTTGTTTCCTCACTTGTGAAATGGGGCAGTGGGTTTGTTGTGAGAATTAAATGAGATAACATCACATCCTCAACACAGACTCTATACTTTCGCTGTCCATCAAATGATAACAAAGACAGTGATGGAAACATTTTATTCAGATACCTTCACTCTCTTTAGTTTTGGTTCTCTGGGTTTGTCTAGGTAGAAAATCATATACCCTTCTGATAGTGATGACACATTTTATATTTCCAACGTTTGCAATGTTTGATTTCTAATGACACCAGCTGAGGCCCCTTACAGGGCTGATGGCAGTGGTGAGACCCTGCAGCCATATCTTGGTCCCAACTCTAATGTCAATACTTGTACTTTCTCTATGTATGATGGCTACTGTATATTTCTGATAGTCATCATAACTCCTTGATGTAAAATTATGGATAATATTTCCTTATTATTTTTATTTCTGTTTTATCTGTAGCTGTCCTTTTTTTCATATTAGTTAAAAGTTCCCTCTGTCATTATTGACAATGTTTTTTAGAGCCAACCATTGACTTTGAGGACTTTGTGTATTTGTTTCTTGTTGTTTTTTTTTTTTTTAAGATTTTATTTATTTATTTGACAGAGAGAAACACAGTGAGAGAGGGAACACAAGCAGGGGGAGTGAGAAAGGGAGAAGCAGGCTTCCCGCCGAGCAGGGAGCCCGATGTGGGACTCAATCCCAGGTCTCTGGGATCATGACCTGAGCCGAAGGCAGTCGCTTAACCAACTGAGCCACCCAGGCGCCCCTGTTTCCTGTTTTTTATTATTTCTTTCTTTCTACTTCCTTTGGGATTTTTCTTCTGTGACTCCTGAGTTGTGTCCTTAGCTTACTAATTTATCAATCTAATTTTCTTTTGTATTGATCCCATGATTTATTCCCTTCTGAGCCCTTTATTAGTTTAAAATCATATATAGATACTTGAACAGAGTCTGAGGTTAATAATGATTTCTACCTTGTCCACCCTTCCATTTTAAAAGTAATGGTTTCATTTTTAGTTTCGCTTATTAGCAAGTAGATTTGCTTATCCATGGGTTCACCAGTTTCTTTGATTACAATTCATTCTTTTTTCTTTCCTTTCTTCTTATTGAGATATAATTCCCATGTCATACAAGTGTACAACTCACTGGTTCTTAGCATTATTCCCAGAGCTCACTATGATCAACTTTAGAATACTTCATCACCCCCAAAAGAAACCATAAACACGTAAACACTCAGTCCCCCCCAAACCTGTCAGCCATAAGTAATCACTAATTTCTGTCTCTAAATTTGCCTGTTCTATACATTTCATGTAAAGGGAACTTGACAACATGTGGTCTTGTGCCTGGCTTCCTTCACTCCACATGGTGTTTTCAAGGTCCATCTATGTTGTAGCATGTGTCAATAACACTCTCTAATAATATTCCATTGTACCGATAGACCACATTTTATTCACCCATCCATCAGTCAATGGGCATTGGTTGTTTCCATATTTTGGCTATTATAAATAATCTTCCTGTGAACTTACATGTACAAGCTTCTCTGTGCACATATTTTTTCAGTTGTCTTAGATAGAGGAATATAATTGCTGGGCCATACAATAACTTTATATATCTTCTGAAGATTTGCCAGGTCATTGTCCAACATGACCACACCATCTTATATCCCCACTAACATCCTAGAAGAGTTCCAATTTCTCCACATCCTCACCAGCACTAGTCATTATTTATCTTGTTTGCAGTTATCTTCGTGGATATGAAGTGGTATCTCATTGGGTCACTAGGCATTCTTGCTCCACAGTTCTTCCAGAAGTACATTATGTAAAACACCACCGAGGAAGATCTTTTAATGATACGCTGTTCCAGTTTTTGACGGTCTAGATTGTTTCTATTTTGCCATGATTCAGAGAGAACCTAGCTGAGTGTGAAGGTTTACTTTGATTTATTCCACTGTGTTTCTGGTTTCCATTATTGCCAGTGGGAAGTGTGCTATATATTATTCCTTTGAAGTTATCCTGGCTTCTCTCTGATTAATTTTTCTTTCCCTTTGGTTTCTGCAGTGTATCAAAATTCCCCATGTATAGATTTACTTTAATTTATCATACTTACTAGGGTCGGTGCTGCCTGCATCTCAGAAATCATATCTGTCACCAATTCTAGGAAATTCTTAGCCCTATTCCTTGTATTCTCATTTCTACTTCATTGTTTCTGTGCTCTTCTCCAAAACTGTTACAACACATACATTCATCTTTCTCATCTCTTATCCTCTCTTAAACTTTCCACCTCTCTATACCACTTACCATGCTTTCAGGATCATTTCATTGGCTTTTTTTTTCCCTTCCAGTTCACCAGTTCAGTTGTGTTTGACCTGTATTTCATCTGTCACTGAAATGTTTTATATCAATGACTATTAGTTTCCTTTCCTTAGAGTTCTGTTTGGCCCTTTTTCAAATATGCCTGGATTTTTTTGGTAGGTTTTGTTTGTTTGTTTGTTTGTTTTTTGCACTTTCTTGTGCTTTTCTCATGCTTTAATTTCTTCTTCGTTTTAAAGCATATTTTATTTATTTATTTGACAGAGAGACAGATCACAAGTAGGCAGAGAAGCAGGCAGAGAGAGAAGAGGAACCAGGCTCCCTGCCAAGGAGAGAGCCCGATAAGGGCCTGGATCCCAGGACCCTGAGATCATGATCTGAGCTGAAGGCAGAGGCTTAACCCACTGAGCCACCTAGGCGCCCTCATGTTTTAATTTCTTTTTAATATTTTTGCTTATCTTAAGCTTACATAAAATGTTTTTCTGCTAATTCTATGATCTGAATTCTTTGGGGGTCTCATTCAGTAATATTTATTTCCTATATTAATCATTCATTTTTCCCCCTTTTGTAATACTGGGTTGAGAGCTCTCGAATGACCAAAGTTGAAAAAACTAACATGAAAAATTGGTCATAGTTGCATAATACCTCTGAGGTTCCTAGAAAAGGAATACCAGGAAAGACCCTCTGAATGTGGAGTGTGAAGAAATGACACATGTAAATCACCTTGCCCTTATTCCTTTCTTTTTTCTCACCTCCCACACCCAACCCCTGCTGAGACCTGAGGGACCACTACACGCACGTCTTTGTCTCCCTACTTCTAGGCTGACCCTCCTCCAGACCATACCATACTCACAATTAAAGTGATCTTTTAACACTGTGCATCACAGCATGTTACTCCCTTGATTCAAAATCTTTAGTGACCTTCCTCTGCTCTTAATACAAAATTCAAACTCTGTGCCTGCTGTATAAAGCCATGTATATTCTTCTTCCTGCCCATTTTCTACCTACTTCTTCTCTTGCATGTCTTCCCATCCTTCACAAAGCTGCAGCCATACCGGACACCTTTAGTTTCCATGCAGTTCCCAAGTGGGGGGTCCCACTTGGGATGAACCAGCAGGGAGGAAGGAAAGGTAAAGAAATGAGGCCATCTCCCTGATCTCACGGAGACCCTGGATCAAACCTTTCCTGAAGTCAGGTTTATCCCTCGACTTTGCAATAACATCTCCTTTCTTTCTCTTGATTCCTTTCTTTCCAGCAAACACCCTCACAGCCAGATTTTTTTAAATAATTTGGGGCCTCCACCCATAAGGAAATGCTTTGATGATTTGTGAACCATATCTCAGAGACTTACAGAGAAATGTTACAGCCAAAAGCTGATGTTACAGTTAAGTTGCCTTACAGAGATCTTTACTGTCTCCCAGGGTCCAGCAAAAGTTGCAGAAGAGTTCATATTTCCCAATATTTAAGGAGCAATCAAATACATTTCCAGAATCTAATGTGTCAGCAGTTCTCACATGCAGCACATCATGCCTTCGGATAGGCTGGATATCACTTTTAATGAATTCAATGACATTTAACCAACACAAAGCCCACGCCCTTCAGACTTCCATTCCACATTACCTCGCATAAAGACTCCACTGCCAAAACAAGTGTGGAGATCTTTTCATTTTTCCTGATCTATCAAACATTCTGGCAACTTTAAGCACTTGCCACATTGTCTTAATTCAAAATATGGCAAAACAAATCCGAATAAAGAATGAAGTTTGTCATGTTTCCTAACAAAGATGGCTTAAGCATGCATGATTGTATTCATGCATGATTGTATTCATGCATGATCGTATTCAACTCCAACACCCGTGCTGTAGTCTTGCAAAGTCTGCAATACGAAGATCATCCTGGTTTTACAGCCAGTGGGATGCCAGGGAGAAAAAGAAAACAAACAGTTACTGAGCAACGACTCTCTGCAAAGCATCGTCCCATAAGGAGCTTAAATATGTCATCGGCTCTGATCATTTCAAAAACGTAAGTGTCTTTGCCAAATCACTCACACATCGTAGTTGCCAGAGGCAGGACGCAGACCTGGTGTGCCGTGTTCCGGCGGCTGCAGATTGCTTCTTCAACGCAACACCCATGGAAGCCTCTCTTCTACGCTGGGCTACGAGGACTGAAAATGACATATTCTTCAGGAGCTCATTGCTGCCTGCTTTTCTTGATAGCTGCCCACAGACTTCTCTGACTTATGTCACTGCCTTACCGTAATTGGTCCTAAAGTTGGCACTTCATTATTTTCAAGTGACAGAACAACCAGCTTTGAGGACAATGCAGTTTGGATAAAGTAAGCAGTTCTTACGATGAAATGACTTATTAATAATAGGTCTTCCCATTAGAACTCTAATCCTGCAGCCTTGGGCCAGATCCTTATTACAGTTGGCTCTTCTGGACACGGAAGTATTTTTCTGATGACGTTAGTACTGTACCTCATGTCAAACCAAAACTTCTTAGAGATAAAGCAATATACATTGTATAATGTAAGCGTGATCCAAGAGCCTTCAGATGGAGCTTGAGATCCAGTGAGATTTATTAATTACCAGGGAAATCACTAATACAGTGCTTGTTTGTCAGAGTCTGTGTGCTTTACAGATAGTAAGTCGCTTGTATCATGAGGATTCCGGTTTGGGGATGATATCTTAGTCGGGGGCATCCGTTGCAAGCCACAAAAGTAATCCTGTAATATGAGCTTATTAAAGAGCCAGTGTGGGGATGGCTGGAGAACCATGCGGATGGTTAAGCATCGCGCAGACTGCCCAAAGCCACACCAGGAACTGATGAGGGAGTACTGCCCTTAATGCTGTCCCTCTCGCTTCTGTATACTCACACCTCGGTGCCCCAATGCTTCCTCTGGGCCGCGAGCTCAGGCCTGCAGGCGCTAGGAAACCAGCGCCACCGCAGGGTTGCTGCTTCTTGGGAGAGGGGAGCGGTGCAGACCCAAAAGCCCCGGATGCAGGGTCTGTTTCCCGACACCGCTAACTGCCCGCAGTACCCAGCAGGTGCGTCTGACTGGCACAGCCGGTTGCTTGCTTGTGCCCCGGCAGCAAGATAGGCAGAACGCTTGAGTTGTGGTTTTAAGCTTGGAGGCTCCCCCCAAATAGCAGGCCTATTCAGTGAGGAAGGACAGTGGAGAACAGACGGCCCCCGCACATGTATAGTGACCCCCAAAAGAAGCTGTACTTTGGGGCGCCTGGGTGGCTCAGTCAGTGAAGCATCTGCCTTCAGCTCCAGTCATGGTCCCAGGTCCTGGAATCGAGTCCCACCTCGGGCCCCTTGCTTGGCGGAAAGCCTGTTTCTCCCTCTCCCACTCCCCCTCCTTGTGCTCTCTCTGTCTCCCCATCAAATAAATAAAGAAATCTTCAAAAAAAAAAAAAAAAAGCTGTACTTCATGGAACTTCCAGTAAGTTGTCTATTTCACGGGAAAGCGTGACTGCAGCATGATTTAATTTGTATATCAATTAATTAAAGTGTATTTAATTCCACACTTTTGGATCATTTGCTCAAGTATCTCTAAGCTCTAAAGCGCCCTAGGGCTCAGACTTCCCTTTTTTACCCACACGCACATCCCAGGCAATCTTAATGAGTCTCACGGCTTTTAATACTATCTCTATACCAATGATTCATCATTTACATCGCCAAACTCCCATCCCTCCCTGGAAGGCCAGCCTCATATTTATAACTACTTCCTTGATGTCAAACTCAGAAGGTCCCAAACCAGGGGCATGTGGGTGGCTCAGTCAGTTAAGCATCCAGCTCTTGATTGTGGCTCAGGTCATGATCTCAGGGTCCTGGGATCCAGCCCCGCATGGGGCTCCCCTCTAGGAATGGAGCCTGCTTGGTATTCTCTCTCTCTCTCTCCCTCTGTTCCCTCCCCCTCCTTCTCTTAAAAAAAAAAAAAAAAGTCCCAAACCAAAGTCCTGATGTTTCTCCCCAAGTCAGCTCTTGACTCAGTCATCCTCTCTGCAGATGACACCTCCTTCCTTCCAGATCTCTAGCCAGAAGCTCTGGAGGCAGGTTCAATTTCAAGCTTATTCCCACTCCCTCTTCTCCCTTGCTGTCACCCAGCCCAAGTCACCACCCTCCTTCCTACAGATGACTGCCCTTGCATCCAGTCTGCTCACTGGACGAGGGCCAGCTGCATGGGTAGCTGTGTGACCAGGGCACCTGCACGGGGCTCTGTGCTTAGGGACCCCATGCTTAGTTCACTGCTCTGTGGAAGTGGCCTTGGACTACTTAGTAAGTTTACCTCGATTTTGCTTTTCCTCAGTGAAGTTCAATGGGACGAAGCCGCAGGCATGCGGGGCCTGGAGCCTCATGGGTGGTCCTTTCTCTTGCTGTCTCATGGGATTTTCTTGGCTCTCCCGCACCCAGCCGCCACCCACAGCAGAACAGGTCAAGGGGGACACCACGGGAGAAAGGAAAAGCTTTCTTCACTACTTTTTTTTTTAAAGATTTTATTTATTTATTTGAGAGAGTGATTGCGAGAGAGATCACAGAGGGAGAAGGAGATGCAGACTCGCTGCTGAGCAGGGAGCCCAAGGCTGGGCTCCATCCTAGGACCTGAGTTGAAGGCAGATCTTTTTTTTTTTTTTTTTAATAATTTATTTATTTATTTGACAGAGAGAAACACAGCGAGAGAGGGAACACAAGCAGGGGGAGTGAGAGAGGGAGAAGCAGGCTTCCCGCCGAGCAGGGAGCCCGATGCGGGGCTCGATTCCAGGTCTCCGGGATCATGACCTGAGCCGAAGGCAGTCGCTTAACCAACTGAGCCACCCAGGTGCCCTGAAGGCAGATCTTAATCCACTGAGCCTCTCGGGTGCCCCTCCCTACATTTTGAATAAGAGCTCTGCATTTTCTTTTTACCTTGGGCCCCCCACTTTACCTAGCTGGTCCTGCTTTTTTCTTTGCCTCATATAGCCCACGTGTTCTCAGCCAGAGCGGTTCTTAAGGAGAGCACAGGATGTAATCAGCACTGGGTGTTAAATGCAAATGATGAATCACTGAATTCTACCTCTGAAACTAAGGATACACTATATGTTAATTAATTGAATTTAAATAACATAAAATTTTTTAAAAATGTAAATTATATCTCACCATTCAGCTGCTCAAAACCCTTCAATATCTTCCCAAGTCTTTCAGAGCAAAAGCTCCTGGGGCCCATGAGGGTCTGCTCCATTAATCCATGCGCACCTTGTCTCCCTCCCTCTCCCGGGGACTCTGCCCCTCCTTCTCCCTGCAAATTCCTCTTGCCTTGCTCTTTTACCTCCTTCGTGCCCAGACATTAGTCACCTTCTCTAGGTGTCCTTCCATCCCCAACCTCCCTTCTGAAAATAGCAACTCCAATCCACCATATCCCAATTCCCTTGCCCTGCTTTATTTTTCTTCACAATGCTCACTACCATCGACATATTCTATTTCATCTTCTGTGTCCCTCACTGGAATATAAGCTCCCTAAGGCCAGGGACGTTGCCTCTTCTTCACTGCTCCCTCCGCAGCACCAAGAATGGCATCCAGCACATGGTAGATGTGGGAACAGATTCAGCTTCTGTGGGACCCGAAGCTTATCATACTTCGGGGAAGAGGAACTCCTTAGGAAAAAGACATTGCATATATAAAAATTACACATGGACTGTATCAGTGTCCACAACCTGGTTTTGATACTATACTACAAAAGTTTTGCAAGATGTTACCATGGGGGTCGAGGAAACAGAGACTCCTCTGCTGTGTTTCTCACAACAGCATATGAATCTACAATGATCTCACAATTAAAAGTATAATTAAAAATTAAATACATAAATGAATATTTATTTAGAGTGTGAAAAGACACCACAGCAAATTAAGGTAATAAAAACCTGACAAATGCCAAATACATCTGCACACCCACAAAAATATTTCTATTAACTCCCTGGAAAAGCTCCGTAATACTTCCCAACATCATTGTCTCCATATACTCAGATCACCCTTTCATATAATAGACTTTTTACATAGTAGCCCTCTCTTATCCACGGTTTCACTTTTTGTGGTTTCAGTTACCTGTAGTCAAAGGGGTGATCCTCCTTCGGACACATCGTTGCAAGGTCAATAGTAACCTAACGCTGCGTCACCAGCCCTGCGTCATTCCCGCTCTTCCTTTCATCATGCAGGCATTGGACCACCTCCCATCATCATAACAAGGAGGGTGAGTACAAGCAGCCATGATCTCTTGTGTCTGGCAGAGATTCTAAGGCTAGCGGAAGATAGGAGAGCTCCACAGAGGAAAGGGGAAGGCTCCAAGGGTGCCCTGATGGGAGGCCGCTGGCCTGGGGAGGCTGGAGGTGGGCTATTTAGAACCCAGCATCCTCTGTGATTGGTTAGGGTGCGTACGTGATTTCCTCTGGTTGTTCCTAAATTGGCAGCAGAGACAAAAATTAGGGAGGCTGGCCATTTGGGATGGATTGTTACGTAGGGATTATTTAGCTTCCTGGATTGTCCCTAGAGATAGCCCTCTGGCCTGCCGAAAGGCTTACTTGGAGCCAGCTGACTTGGGTCAGAATCTATTTGTACATATGGCCCAGCCACTGTCCGTTCATATATTCAGTCTCTCATACGCCATTTGTTATCAGACGAAGTTTTCTGGTAGTTTACGTATCTGCAGGTGGAGGAAAAGGCAAGAGGGTGTGTGTGTTGGTATTGGTTGTTTTTCTTAGAAAACAACTGTTAGGGGCGCCTGGGTGGCTCAGTTGGTTGAACGACTGCCTTCGGCTCAGGTCAAGATCCCGGAGACCCGGGATCGAGTCCCGCATCGGGCTCCCTGCTCGGTGGGAGGCCTGCTTCTCCCTCTTTCACTCCCCCTGCTTGTGTTCCCTCTCTGGCTGTGTTTCTCTCTGTCAAATAAATAAAATCTTAAAAAAAAAAAAAAAAAAAAAGAAAGAAAACAACTGTTAATAGCTCCATGATGGGAAAACTTGCTAAATTAGAGGGTAAATAAAAGTGCAGGGGCCAAGCTGCATGAATCTCATCAGTGGTAATAGGATTCATGTAGTTAAGGGCCCACACATTGGGCTGGAAATTTCCCCTGAAGTATTTTGAAAATAAATGCACGAAGAGGACTGGGTCATGCTGAGCCTCCTCAACCCGCCCCATCTCATCCCATCAGTTAAAAAAAGAATGAGTCTGTCACTGCGATTGAGTCTGAAGGGTCATTATTCTGAGCTTGACTTCACAACAATAACCAGGTAACGGTCCCTGAAGTGACTCCAGAGTGTTGCCTGCAGAGAGGCGCTCTCATTTTTTTTTCATTTGAGCCAATTATTTAAGGCAAAACTATCTTGTTCATTAAAAACCCAGTGGGCAACTTGTAAACATCAAATGCATTGCCCTGGGGCCCATTTTCAGGCTGCATTCCACAAAACTGCCAAATTACTTACTCCTCTAGTTACGGAGCAAAATAAGTTCACATGATTCTGTACTACACACACACACACACACACACACACACACACACACACACACACAACTGAAGTTCAAAGACATTTTAAAAATTGCCTTTCTGACCGTTGCAGCTTCCATGGGCTCTAGGAAAGGAGGAGGTGGGTTGGACACCATAGGTTAGCCCCAGATCCCGGTGGGTGTGTCTCTCCCCAGACTGGCCAGGGCACAGTAGGCGGGAAGACTCCTTCCAGCAGGAGCGACAGACCATTTCCTCTCCTTCCAGAGAGGGCCAATCAATTAACTAAATCCCTGGCTCCCAGAAGAAGAGCAAAGATTAAGTTTGAGAGGAGACAGAACCCCTGGACTTTCTGGATCAGCAGACCTGAAGCAGAGAGAAACGGCTCACTTCAGCTCCATTGCCTGCATTTCCAAAATTGCATTAGCATGGCCCTTGGCTACATGATGAAGGAAACCCTTTAGGCTGAGTGCCTTGCGCTCAAATGCCCCATCATGATGAGCTAGGCCTTCAATTTCCTTCTTTGTTTTCAAATAGCTGAGCCTCTCCTTTCCAGAGAGGAAGAAAATAACCAGAGCCGGGAGTACCATTTCCTTAAGCTTCCTTCGCCTGCCCCATATTGTGCTTTTCAGTCAGACAAGAGCCTGGGGAGCTGATTAGCCTGGGCAGCTTCCAGAAGTCACCCTTGGAGAAGACAATTGGGAGGCATGAATGCCCTGTTAAGTCTCTAGGTCATTTATTTTGCATGAGGTCAGAACCAGAGCCAGGCATGCCCGCTGTGGGAGTGAGAAAGTTAGCAAATGAACTACACTTTGATAGTCCTGGAAGTCGTGCTTGTTGATTCTAAAAAGTATCCAAAAACCTGCACAGCAGCTGCACATCAAATCCCAAGGACTTACCTGTAACTGAAGAGGAAAAAAAAATGCGTCATAAAACAGACTCAAGCACTCATTTTCCAAATAGTTACTGACTCCCCATGATGTGCTAGGCACTGGGATTTCAGGGATGCGCATCTTACTGCCCCAGGCTTCAAGTAACAATGGTCTAGAAATTCAGCACCCAACCCACAGTCAGTCCATCCTCAAATCCTTCTGATTTCCCCTTCTAACTGTGTCTTACCATCACCCATGTCTCTCTGACCCTACACCCACCAGGGTGGTCCAAGCCTCCACCAACTTCTCTCCCCTGAATTGTGACGATGTCCCCCTAACCACTCCTTCATGCCTGCTCTTCTTCTTTCTGGTGCATTTTCCAAAGCCAGAAAGATCTCTGCAAAGGTAAAGTCTACCTTAAATTGAATCTTTGAGTGGCTGCCCAACACCCACAGCTAAATAATAAAATGCCTAAAAATGTCCATTAGGTCCTGCCTGTTTGGCCCTGATCCCCATGCAGTCGATTGCAAAAATGGTCCCAATTTTCCACCCCTCCCTGTACCCATGGCTTGGCCGCGGGAAGCCATCACTTTCTGAGAAAAACCTCTACTGTCTTCTTTGATTAGTTCATTTTTACCTCTTCTCTGTTATATATTCCCACAGTATATGTGATAGTATAGCATAATGTTGAGAGACCAGACTCCAAGACCAGACTGCGTGGTCTAGAATCCCAGGTGGCCCACTAGCTAGTTACGCATCTGCGGAAAGACATGTAGCTTTTCCTCACTGGCAAAACAGGGATCATGGTGTGACGTACCGCACAGCACTGTTCTGAGGATTTGATGGGCTAGTGACATACTTAAACCAGTGCTTGGCATGAACCAACCATGATATAAGAACTAGCGCTTATTAAAGCACCATGTACCTTTCTCTTAGAGTACATTATACTTTTATTTGTACGATTCTTTGATTAATGCCTATAGACCAGATTTCGGCAAACTTTTTCCTTGAGCCACCAGATAGTAAATATTTTAAGCTTTGTAGGCCAAATGGTCTCTGCCATAACCACCTCATTCTACTGCAGTAGCTCAAAAGCAGTCATAGACATGATATAAACAAGTGTACATGGCTGTGTACCAATAAAGCTTTGTTGTCAACAAGCAGGGGCCAGATTTGGCCCACCATTTGCAACCTTGCTATAAACTATCATGAGAACAGAGTGAGTGACTATTTTTTTCCAATGCCAGTCTCTTAATACTATGCTTTACACCCAGTTTCAAAACATATTTGTGAGATAAATTGTAGACGTTTTGAATTCTAGCCCCCAAATTTAAATGTGAGTCCATTTCTTTCTAGTTTTTAAATCAAGGTAAATATTGTAAGGTCTCCGGCGTCGATGAGGACGAACAGAGGAGAGAACGAATCAAGGAGAGAACCAGGCGCAGCAAGTGGTTTAGGCAGGCTTTAATGGAGGTGCTCTTGGGCGAGGTCCCTGGCCCTGCAGAGAGGAAGGCCAAGGAAGTCATGCGGTGGGGTTGGGAGCACTTATTTTTATTGGTTGGAGTGAGGGTGGGATTTCTGGGGGATTGTAGGCGGGAGTTTCTAGGCAACGAGGGTGAGGTCCTGGGAGTGATGTGATCCCTGGGGAGTGTTGCATGTTCAGGGGAGATGGAGTTTTGGCTCATTCACCATGACACAACATTCTGAGAATGGGAGGTCCCAAGATAACGGGTCGGTTGCCATTTCATGGCTTCCTCGGTTTCCTGGTCCCGCTGGCCCAACAAATCTGACTCCAGTCCGTAGTCCACTAGGCTGATAGGTATTCAGTATTATGGTCCCTTCCCTTCCACAATAGAATTGAGGAAGATTCCATGGTGCCTAGAAAATGAGAGAGACAACTAGTCTTTAGACCATCTTGCTTTTTGCTCTACGCCTCATTGTCTGTACCCACAGTATTTGTTTCTGGTCCAGAATCCCTCTGTTTTCATGCTACATTCTGATGGAAACCTCTGCTAAGTATATAAAGCTGGTTCTTGGGGTCCAGGGCTGAGGTCTTGTCCCTTCCCTGCTGCTCTGGAACCACATGGGCTCACGCCGGTCTCTGCGTCGTGTTCCTTGTCTTCACAGGAAGTCTCCTCTTTGAGACTTGACCCTCCTGAACCCCCTACTGACCACACAGGATAAGCAATTTTACTGTTTCTTTTCTTTTCCTCTCTTTTCTTTTTTAAGACTTTATTTATTTATTTGAGAGAGAGAATGAGTGAGAAAGAACACAAGCCGTGGGGAGGGGCAGAAGGAGAGGGAGAAGCAGACTCTCTGCCGAGCAGGGAGCCTGATGCAGGGATCCCAGGATCCTGGGATCATGATCTGAGCCAAAGGCAGACGCTTAATCAACTGAGCCACACAGGCAACCCAATTTTGCTGCTCCAAAAGACAGGAAGGACCAACATTTCTAGTTAATGCCTAGTGAAAATACTGGAAGTAAGGGGAAAAAAGCTTGGCTAATGCCTTAAAATGGAAAGTCAAGTGGAAAGTAAGGAAATTATAAGAAAAATGTAAAGAAATTAATAATTTAGCCAACCAAAATACTAATGATTCTAAGTGCTAACAAAACCTTATCTAACATCATGTAACAACTGATAGTGGGTGAGGGAGGATGATTCCCGCAAGAAAAGGTCAAAGTATTCAGGCCTCCTGCGCACTTCCCCAACCTAAAATCAAGAATGAAAACTCCCTTAACACTGGGCTATCGCAGCAAGACATCACCTTCCAATATTTGGAGTTTCCTCCAGGATGTTCTTACAAGGACACTTCAGACTTTGAAGGAATAGAAAGTGTTACAACCTGGGGTTTAAGACAGCTCAGAGAAAAGCTAAAGATTGTGCACCTACTTACACATCAGAAGGGGAAAAATGGAAATTCAGGTGGGAGTCAAAAGGACCAAGGTCAAAGGGACAGTTTACACACACACACACACACACACACACATGCACGCACACGCACACCCACTCACACACTCAATACTTTTTTCACTCAACTGAAACCCCCTTTTGCCTCATTAAGATACCAACAACCCAGGCGTCTTGCTTATCTACTTAACATCATCTGGGCAGAGCACAAAGATCTCTACAAATGCTCTTTAACCTTCACTTAGCCAATGGGCGAGATAACCCCAATTCTCTCAACTCTGAGTGAAACACACTGACTGATACCCAACACCTTAAATGTTCCAATCTGCTGTTATCAGCATAAACACCTATGCTGTCACTCCAATGATTACATGTTCATTGAGATATGTGGCTTTTATTTCCCAGCCTGTTTATGTACCTGTTATTGCAATTAGATAATGTAATTAAATATTACAAAAATCAATAAAGGATGTAGAAAGAGTGAATTGTTTTCTATAAGTTTTGAGTTGAATGCTATAGAAAAAAAAATCTAAGTTGGAAAGAAACTTGCAGGGTGCCCGGGGGAGCTCAGTCGTTGAGCGTCGGCCTTAGGCTCAGGTCATGATCCCAGAGTCCCAGGATCGAGCCCCGCATTGGGCTCTAGCCCCCGCATCGGGCTCCAGTCCCGCATCGGGCTCCTGCTCAGCAGGAAGCCCGCTTCTCCCTCTCTCACTCTCCCTGCTTGTTTTCTCCTCTAGCTGTGTTTCTCTCTGTCAAATAAATAAATAAAATCTTAAAAAAAAAAAAAAAGAAGACGCTTGCCCTCAAATTTGGTGTGTGGGAAGAGAGTAGTGGGCTAACAGTAACCCTTCAGTCTGGAAGATTCATCTACTCCGATTGATTTCTAAGTATTTTTCACTCTTGCTTCTACTTTTAAGAAATGAAACTAGAAAATACAGGCCACACAAGATAAATTTAATTTACAACAAGAAACTCCAGTATATAGAATCAAACTTAAAGAAAGATTCATGGCCCTACAGGAAGAGATGGGGAAAAGAATCCACATTTCTGTGTTTTAAGTGAAAATAAAATTAATGGAAATTTCTACTTCTGGCTAAGATGGATGAACCGGCATTTTAAGAGTTTCCCATCCGAAAATTGAACAAAATATAGGGAACAAAGGATTTCTACACACCAGACATCAAGGAAACAGAAGGAAATCATCTGGAAGAGGCGGGAAACAAAATAGATGCCCCCGGCATTATGCCAGCTGATTGTGTTGCTAGAGATTCTAGACCACGGTATAGGAAAGGGATCCCAGGCAGAGCCACAGGGCTCCCTGGATTGAGGAAATAGAGCTGAAAATTCAGGGAGATCGAGACGGCAAGAGTTTGCAGATCAGGATTTGGAGAGGAGAGAGCTAGACAGAGAAAACTCTGACGGTCTGTGAAGAGCACTACAAGAATTCAGCGGGGTCGAGGGCGGTGCTCACGTGTAAAGGAAAACCTACCCAAGATGCGGGGGAAAGCGCTGGAAAGAATCGAGCACCTGTTTCTACCAGTCAGACTGATTACCTTTGGCTTTATAGTGGGAGGTGAAGCCAGCTCTGACAAAGGGGTCTTTCCCCAAATAAGATAGAGCTTATTTGGAAGGCAGCTAAACAAGGATAAATGTCCGCCTCAGTGTTGACTATGTATTACTTTCCAGTCCTCAAGTCTAATCTTAATCTGTTGTCTCTTTTTATGGTCCACAGAAACTCTGATAAGGAGCCAAACTCTTCTTTCTTGCTTATATATTTATTTTATTTATTTTTCAAAAACACTGGTGGGTTTTGGGTTGATTTTTGGCTTGTGGTTTGTTTTTTTGTTTTTTTGTTTTTTGGCATTTTTTACAGCTCTGATAATGTTATGTATTTTTTTAAAGATTTTATTTAACAGAGAGAGGGACCAAGTAGGCAGAGAGGCAGGCAGAGAGAGAGGAGGAAGCAGGCTCCCTGCTGAGCAGAGAGCCCAATGTGGGCCTCGATCCCAGGACCCTGAGATCATGACCTGAGCTGAAGGCAGAGGCTTTAACCCTCTGAGCCACCCAGGCGCCCTGATAATGTTATGTATTGTAACCAGGGAAAATTATGGATCAATCCATTAAAATGGATGTTTCACAATCAATTAAAATTAAAATTGCCAATTTTTTTCCTTAGAGACACATAAAAAGGAAAAGGATAGCTCTTACAAATTATGGCATCTTAGATTCGATAAAATCCATCAATATCTTTTCTCCCCTATCATAAAACTTAGCATGCTGAATTATCTTTATTCCTCATTAGACTGTAAGCCCCACATATGCCCTTTTCATGTTTGTATGCCCCGTGAAACTCAGTACTCTAGCATATAAAAGATCCAAACATCACAGAACTAA
The DNA here is from genome assembly GCA_004023965.1 of Spilogale gracilis. Lineage (NCBI taxonomy): Eukaryota > Metazoa > Chordata > Mammalia > Carnivora > Mephitidae > Spilogale > Spilogale gracilis. The sequence continues at coordinate 63,621 of PITA01008197.1, read as the reverse complement.
AAAACACAGCATAAGGAATATAGTCAATGATTTGTAATAGTGATATATGGGGACAGATGGTAGCTACACTTGTGGGAAACGTAGCATAATGTATAAACTTGTTAAATCACTGTGTTATACACCTGAAACTAATGTAACATTGTATGTCAACTCTACTCAAATGAAAACAAACAACGAGAAGCAAAACAAAACAAAAAAGACGTATATTTATTGAATAAATACGTAAGTTACTGAATGAGCTTGAACCTGCTAAGCAAATCTCTGCGTTCCATGTTTCAGATTCCATGAGTCTCTACAGCCAAGACGCATCCAAAATATGTGTTCTTCCAATGCTTCCCATCCCTGGTGTCTGACTCATTCATCCAACTGTTATTGAATTTGAACTAGATCCCAAACCTTGAGCTAAGTGCCTTATATGAATTATCTCATTGAATAATCACCACTGTCTTCCATGTTACAGTGAGATTCGAGGAAGGTTAACAAATTACCCAAATCACACACAGCTGTAAGTGGGGGGGGTCCATGATTCAAACACAAATAGTCTAACGTTAGTCTATGCTCCTCACTCTTCTACTGTCAGGCTGAATTCTACAGACATTCTACAGTTAACAGACTCTCTTCAGAGTTAAATGCAGCAGGACTCCCGAATTGAGTCTAAGCTGTGTCCGTCTTTGGATTTTCAGGCGTCTTTGGAAGGCTGGTTGTATGGGTCCATCGGAGGTTCTGTTCTATTTCACTGAGAGTCCGTTGATTCACCACGTCGGGGCGTGCTTCCCTGCCAACCTCGGGGGAAGGCTGGGCCAGATGGGTGAGTGATCCCTACCATTAGTCTAGCTCACAAATGCTGGGATTCTGCAAACACTGGTTTGTGGCATTCACTTACCTACCTGGCCTTTCAAATAGTCCGGCAGGGAGCTCAGCCAGAATGGGTCCTTCGGAACCGTAGCAGACCTATGTGGCTGTCTGGACTCTGGAAATCATGGTGGGAAAGCAACAGGAAAAGTGAACGTGCAACCCGCATAGATACAACTGGGGGTGCACCGGCCGGTTCAGGCAACGTGAGGGTGCTCAACTTCCAGAAGCTAACGAGTGCCTCTGGCTGAGCATGTTTTTGCTCAAGCTAATTACACATCTAGGAAAATCATCAGAGAAGGTACATTTCTTGGTGCATATTCCTGCAGAGTGTTTACAGATGGATTTGGTAGACACAGGTAAAAGGGCAGCAAGAGCCCCATTTTCATAGCTTAGTGCCTGAGTAACATCTGGTTAAATTTCCAGCGTCCCTCTAACTTTTCTTTACATGAATCCACTGCACTATTTTTACTTGTACAAAGCTGGATGGGAAGCTGCTTTTCATTCAGTGGCTATCATAAGACTTTCGGGGCTCTAGAGTTGGCATAGGGCTTCTCTCTCTATGCCTTCACTTTACATGTAACGGCTGAGGTGCCTCCCAGGATTCTCCACATCTCCCTCCTGGTATCCATCACTTGCTACTCACACTAGACCATTCCATGTACCGAACACACCTGGGGCTTTCCTTCTGCCTTGACTCCCTCCTCACCCCTCAGTGGTCTCAGCCTATCAAACTTACCCACCTTTTAATACCGTAATGCTTGTAACACTCTCCAAAGTCATAGAGACAATTAATACAATCCTGATAAAAATCTTGACAGCGTTTCTTATGGATCTGGATTCTGAAATTTAGAGGAAGAATATAAATAGCCAAGACCATTATAAAGAAGAATAAAGACATCATATAAAGGATAGATAAGCAGCGAATTGAGGGATAGATGAACAAACCAATGGAAGAGAAAAGAAAGTCTAGAAACAGACTCACGTTTATATGGGAACTTAATGTATGACAAAAATGGCACTGCAGACCAGAGGGCTTTTTTTTTTTAAATAAATGATGATGCAATAATAGGGTACTCACATGGAAAAAATAAAATCAGGTATCTCTCTTATCCTGTATGCAAGATTCCACATCAATTAAGGCATAAACATGAAAATAAACACTGCAGTAAAAACCCACGTGTTTTCTTCTAATTCTCAAAACAACCACAAGAAGTATCAGTAGCCCACTCTTAGTGAAGAGTAAAGCTCCAATAAATTAATTTACACATAATCGGACAGCTAGCAAGTGACTGGGTGACAATTCCCAATTGTCTATCCAAAGTTTTAATTTTCTACATTGCCTTTCTCTCTTCTAAATATTCTTTCAATTATTTGATTTTAAAAAGTGGGGCACTGGGGTGACTCAGTCAGTCAAACATCCAACTCTTGATTTCGGTTCAGGTCATGATCTCACCGTCATGGGATGGAGCCCCAAGTGGGGCTCTGTGCTTGGCAGGGAGTCTGCTTCAGATTCTCTCTCTCCCTCTCCCTTTGCCTCTCCCCCCTCAAATAGATAAATCTTTTTTTAAAGTGGATTTGAGTAAACAATACTCTAGCTGGCTACCTACTTGCTTTTGTCTTCTGTTTGTATATTTTTTGTCTGTTTATCTCAGTGAAGTCATAGAGCATGTCTTGCGTTGTGGAATTTCCATCAGGGGCCTGACATGGGATCTTAGTAATAGATCTTTCTGAGATCTTAGTGATCATCATCTTCATTGGTCTCAGCCTATCAAAAGCCATATTTAGGAGCACTGGGTGGCTCAGTCGTTAAGCATCTGCCTTTAGCTCAGGTCATGATCCCAGAGTCCCAGGATCAAGCTTTCTCCCTCTCTCACTCCCCCTGCTTGTGTTCCCTCTCTTGCTGTGTTTCTCTCTGTCAAATACATAAGTAAATAAAATCTTAAAAAAAAAAAAAAGCCATTTCTAAACAGCAGAAAAAGGACAAAATGGCTTTCTGGTCTTTTTTCTTTTTTTCCCATTCCTACTTCTTAGTCTATCACATGACTAATACCTTAGAGAAAGATCTGAGTAAATTATAATGGAAAATGCCGATCCAGAAAAGTTTCTGTAGCAAAAAGTGACCCAAATGCCCACACTGACATAGCCAGAGGGGCTACACTCCTATGTGCCTACTCAGCTCTCCCCAAAACCCATCTGCCAACCAGACTCCTATCCAACTCATACTATAAAAGGGCTAGTTCACCTCTAACAGTTTTTCTTCTTCGTATTAATTAAATTTTGGCCATGGCAATAAAATTCAAATTAACAGTGATTTAAATGAAACAGAAGTTTATTTCTCTCACAAAAAGCAGTCCAAACCTGAACAATCCAGGAGTGATCTATTGACCAAAAGTACTGGAGATCCATGTTCCATCTCGCTTGTGAATCTGCCATCCTCAAGACCAGCTTCTACCTCAAGGTCAAAGATGGGCTGCTTCAATTCCTGCCTTTGTGTTCATAGTCCAACACCAGCACCAAAACAAAACAAACAACAACAACAAAAAAGAGGTAGATAGCATGCAGCCGCATGCCCATTGAATTCATAAGGGTCTATTAGTACCGTAATGACCCATAATGACATTGATATTTGGGGAAACAGCTAATGCCTCATCACATAGATTTCTGGAATTCACTTAGATTTAGGTGACTATGATTTTTCAAATATGCTTGTGGTCATGCTTTCCTTCTCCATCTCTCAGAGGAAAGGTCTCTCTTTGTTTAGCACTTGAAGCACTCTTAAATTAAGGGAAAGACAGACATGTAAATTAGAAATGGCAATACCACATGGTGAGTGTTAGCAACATGCGAAGGAAGAAACCGCTCGTTGGGCCTAGGTGGCTGTGGGATGGAGTATTGGGAAAATGCCACAGAGGAGCGAATCTGCACAGGGAGCAGACGGCAGTCTGGTGAAGGGAAGAGCTGAGTCCAAACCCCTGGATGCATGGAAACGTGGGGCATGATTTGTGAAATGCAAGGGGTGTCTCTGAAGCTGGAGGGAAGGAGCAGAAGGGTGAAAGGTGGAGGTGAGGCTGGAAATGAAGGCTTGGAGTCAGACCGTGAGGCACCATAGACCACGCTGTAAAGTTTGGACTTCCTCTTTTGTGGGGAGCAAGAGTGGATAGTCAAGGGGAGGGGAGTTGGTAGAATGGGAGCTTTGCTTTGAGGCTGAATGTACAGGACATTATAGTTAGGGAGACTGGACACAGAGGAACAGTGAATAGGTGTTTGTGTCATTTGCTTTTGTCACCCAGACCCTGAATCCTCTTTCTACAGCTGGGGAATCCTTATCAATCCAAACCCCACTCTCATTAGAGAAGTTGAAAAATGCTGGATCTTGTCTCATCCTCCTTGCTAATATATGTGGGCACATGATCTATGCTCAATCCGTTCCACCTGTCTCAGACTTTGACTTGAAAGATAGTAAGAGGGAGGGCAACCAGCTGTCCCAGTTGCTTGGGACAAGCAATTTGTTTTATAACTGAAAGTCCTACATCCCAAGAAACTGCTCCCCATCCTGGTCAGGCTGGCATGACTGGTCATTCTAGCAGGAAACACGCAGAGAAGATAATAAGAACTTTCAGAGATACACAAGCTACAAAATCATTGTAAGAGCAGAACTGAGAACATGATCAATAGTAACAGAAGCAGGCTGGGGGTGGGGGGCAAGCTTCTGCTGCTAGGTAGAAGGAATCACCCCAACCTAATGATGTCTGATTGTATGGGGTGAGGTGAATGGTGAAGGGACAAGAGTTGAGCATAGCTGTGAAAGATGCCATTTAACAGAGAGAAGGGCCATTTATCCTTGGCCATGCCAAACTGAGAGTCTGTGGACAACATCTCAGGAAAGATTTTCACGGGCAACTGTCAAGATTCCTTGGAGCCCTGAAGATAGGTGGAGAGACAGAATATCTAACACAGTAAAGGTACATAGTCTATGAACATTGTATTGAGTTCTCTTGACTGTTGAGTTCCTCTCATCAGCAGAGATGGAACATAAAATTCCGCACATGCAATAGACACTCAAGAATGATGTGGTGATTGACTGAGTGATTCATTCCTTAGCTTAGCACAGTGAAGATATTTGATTTATTTTTTACTTATTGATTCTTCTATTTTTTGTTAAATATAGAAACTTTTTTAGAACGGAAAATGTTCTTCTTTTTACCTGGTCCCACTTTAATTTCTGACTATTAGGATGTTGTGTCTGTTTCTTGAATCAAGTAAATGGGGAGGGGCGTAGCTTCACCATCTTGTACAAACTCTAATTCAAATCAAAATTCCTGTATTTTTACCTCCTTAAAAACATTGCTGTCCTTAACAACAGAAAAGTTGTGCTACAAAAAAAAAAAACTACATTGAAACAACATAATTTTTAAAACTGAGCCAAGAAGAGAAGAAATCAGAGTAAAGAAAACCAAGGGTTTTTTTCATTATTAATTATTACGATTATGGCTATTAGCATGGGTAGAAATTGCTCAGAGGACGACAAAGGTAAGAAGAGAGTTGGGCATAAGAAACATTTTCTCTTTTTTACTCCATTTTTTATAAGTAAAGACCAATGGGGGAGAAAAACCAGTCAACCATCAGTATGGGAAAAAGCAAATAAAATAAATGGAGGGTTTTTTTAAGAAGCAGTAAGTTTGACAGCTGGCGTTTGTTACATAGCATGTATTATGTAATATTACTGACACTCAGATGCTGTGTTATACACAAAAAAATCTCAAACTTGTTATATGTTTTAAGTGTTATTATTATACTATTTCTTTATTGTTATAAAATGTCAGTAAATGCAAACATGTGGCAACAACAAACACAGTAACAATTAAGGCAAAAAAGGGCAGAAAGAGCTGATGAAAATTTCTAGTACCTTCCCCCACACCTTGATCCTGGATGATGGTGATGGTGATGAAGACTTCCGATATGAACCTAGGAGGAGAAGCATAAATGGCAGGACATAGGTCTTAGTCTTAAGTCCCTAATACTCTATGTCTCTCCTTTTAGAAGTAGCCCATATAGGGGCACCTGGGTGGTTCATTTGGTTAAGCCTCTGCCTTCCGCTTAAGTCATGATCCCAGGGTCCTGGGATAGAGCCCCATATCAGGCTCCCTGCTCAGCAGTGTGCCTGTTTCTCCCTCTGCCCCTACCCTGGCTTGTGCTTTATCTCTCTCTCAAATAAATAAATAAAATATTTTAAAAAAGAAAAGCAATCCATATAATTGGTAATTTAGAAAATGAGTCTGCCCCCTCACACAAGGAGCCCCAAATGATAGGAGAGAAGGGATATGTCTTCCTTCCCCTTGCAGGTTTCTTCAAAAAGCAGACATAGAAATATCCACATCCAGGGGCGCCTGGGTGGCTCAGTTGGTTGGGCGACTGCCTTCGGCTCAGGTCATGATCCCGGAGACCCGGGATCGAGTCCCACATCGGGCTCCCTGCTCGGCGGGAAGCCTGCTTCTCCCTCTCTCACTCCCCCTGCTTGTGTTCCCTCTCTGGCTGTGTTTCTCTCTATCAAATAAATAAAATATTTAAAAAAAAAAAAAAAAGAAATATCCACATCCAGAGTGCAAGGAAGTTCTCTACTTCATTTGGGGATAAAGAAAGTAACTGAAAAAAAAAGGCAATAGAGAACTTCGCGAGTGAAAGTTTCTCTCCCTCCCGCTTTACAGAGGCAGCAGGTGTGGGGCCAGCAATCCCGGGATGCGGGATGCCGAGGTGGGATCCAGTCCCTGCAGAAGACTTACCCTCCCGTGCACAGTCAGGAGTTGCATGTGCCCCAGTGAGCTGAGACGGCGAGAAGGCCAAGACTGGACTACAGAAGAAGAGGCCTCGGCCAGGAAAAGGAGCCGCACTCCTCTCCTGAGGGTCCCTGGCCGGCGAGGATCAGGGCACCTGCGGACCTAGGCATTCCCGGTCGCCCTGCTAAGCAGCGGGCCCCGCAGTCGGGAGCGGCCCCACGCCTGGCATGGACTTGATGCGTCTCAAACTTGATGGTTCTATGTATTCGTACACGGGAGGAACACAGAAGGGTGTGTAATGGGACGTTAGTGTGAAGGAAAAAGAATACTGAGGGATCCGCCGCGAGAAAGGAACCATGGGGGTAGACATGGAAGGTGAAGAAAACTATGGTGTGAGACAGGGAGAAGAAAGAAGCATAAGAACAGGGTTGCACAAGGGGAGCAAATTAAAAGAGGAAAAGGAAGGGAGACTAAGTCTGGGTTTCAGGAAAGAGGAGAAAGTGGAGAGGATGCGGGACAGACAGGCGGCCTTTGCACTGTCCCCTGCATCCCACTCGCAAAACCCTGACTCCGCACCTTCATTCACAAAGGCGAACGTGCAACCCTGAAATGTGGCAGAATGATACCCCTAGCAATTTCTTTTTCTTAAGAATTATTACCTTTTTCTCTATAGGCCATCAGAATCCTGCGAGCAAACGCAAATAAAAACCAAGAAGATGTCGGGCACCTCCAAATGGCGCCTGAGCATCCTTAGAGGTTTAACGCTGGGGAGAGCTGATTGCCGCACAGACTATCGAATAGGCGTGCAGGTGCGGCAGGCTAGCCCGGGTTCAGGCGGAGCCCGCTGGCATTCCGCAGCACAAGCCCCCTGCTCCCCCACTGCAGATAGCATAAAGCCCGACGGTCCAGTGGACCTACTGAACCGAACCACAGATATCTCTGCGGGGTCCCACCTGCTGATTCCGCCGCAACCATAGTGATACAAATGTCATTGCTATTTTCAGCACCGTGCTAATGAATTATATTTAACTGCATTAAAAAATAATGATTTGGAAAGGCTACAATTATGATGTTTAAAATATAAATTGTACCCAATGGATATTAAATGTGGGCTTTGCATTTTCCCTTGCATTAGGAGCCTAGCAAATATTCTTTTATTCTCTGAAAGAAAATGGGCAAACAGACTGATCAAATAGCTTCCTCCAAGCAATTAAAACTTTCCATTACTGTATGGAAGGATGTATCAATTGTTCCCAAACACTTGTCTCCAATAAGGCTGTGTTCACATCTGTCAACTAGGGTACAGGAGTTAAATGCAGATGGCGGTGGAGGGATTAAGAAATAATGGGAAAATGTTTTTGCAAGAAGGCAGAATATGCCTCATTTATCCTGGAAAAAAAAAGTCATGAATATATATACTGTATGTATATGCATATGTGTGTGTGTGTGTGTTTTATGTGTGTGCATGTGTATGTACACTTGTATGTGTGTTCGTATGTGTGCGTGCACATGCAATATTCCCCCATCTTATCTCAACAAAGGCAGGTTTACCATCAAGGTAATTGTCTTAGCTTGGGTTGCAATAAAAATACCACAAAGTGAGTGCCTTCACGAGCAGAAATTTTTTTCCCCCAGTTTTGGAGAATGGGAAGTCCAAGATCAAGATGCTGGCCAATTTGGTTAGGGGTGAGAGCTCTCATCCATGGCTTGTGAACAGCTACCTTCTCATTCTGTTCTGGGAAGCATGGGGAGCGAGGCAGAGAGAGAGAGATTTTCCTCTTCTTATAAGGTCAACAGTCCTATTGGATTAGGAACTTGCCTTTGATCTCACTTAACCTTAATTATCTCCTAAAGGCCTCATCCCATCTCTAAATACAGTCACATTGGGGATTAGGGCTTCAACATATGAATTTTGAGGGGACACAATTTAGTCTGTGCAATAATGAAGCTTAAACTCCAAAGCTCACTCTTATATGCTTCCTTTTTAAGTCTCTGACCTATATTTGTGTTTGCAGTTCTAAATGTTTTTTCCATAAACATCAGTCCCCACAAATTCCAGAACCACTCTTAAGCTCAGACCACAAAGTATTTAAGGATGTTCCAGATATATATAAGAAATAAATAAACCACATACTGGGATTATATTATCATATGCAATATCCAGAGTATACCAAGATCCCTGTCTTAAAGCTCTTGTTAAGACCCAAAGCTGAGAACCAAGTACTCCACATGCTAACCAAGAGGGCAGCAAATCTCAACAGGGACTAGCCCTCAGACCAAAAGACAAGTACAAATTCATACACAGCTTCTCCCAACACCACCTCCCCCAGGCAGCAAAGAGGAATGAAGGAAGTACACTTCTAGGTTATTTCCTCCCATAAGGAGAAGGGGTTGTTTTTTGTGATGGTTAATTTTGTGTCAACCTGGCTAGATTGTTGTGCCTAGTTGTTTGGAAAACCACCAGTCTGGTTGTTGCTGTGAAGGTTTAGATGTGATTAACATTGAAATCAGTTGACTCTAAGTGAAGCAGATTACTCTTCATAGTGTTGGGTGGGTCTTATCTAATCAGTTGAAGGCATTATGAGACCAGACTGAGGATCCCTGAACAGGAAGGAACTCTACCTCCAGATGGCCTTTAGACTCAAGACTACAACATCACCTCTTTCCTGACTCTTCAACCTGCTGGCCTGCCCTATAGATTTTAGACTTGCTCCCTCTACATAAGCCAGTTCTTTAAAATAATTCTCTTTCTCTCTTCTACTCTCTCTCTCTTTCTCACTCTCTCTTTATAAAACAAATATATAATTATATTCAAATATATTCATGTGGATTATATTCACATATGAATAGAACTACATATAATATATAATTTTATTCATATATGAATAGAATCATATATAATATATCCTATACATACAATATATGTATATATACACGCACATCCTACTGGCTCCATTTCTCTGGATGAACTGTAACATAGATATCTAATCAGCCAGCACAGGCACTGGTCTGACACCTGAACACGATAAAGGAGAAATAGAGGGAGTTGGAAAGGCAGATACGGGGAATTAGTAGGGAACCATTATTGGGGTACAAGTATACGTTTTATAAGTTTCCCATCAGTCAACAGGCACTCTAGAAGATACCTAGGCTTCCACTATCTTGCCTGGCCCTATAGAACCCGCGCACAGCTGTGCCTCGGGCCACAGCCAACACTGGGATGCCTGCAAGAGAGAGGCGCCTTGAGCTGGGGAAATGGCAGCAATCAGCTAAGAAGAAAACTACTACTACTTCCAGTTAGATAAGGACCATTGGCCCTTTCCCCGTCCACCTTCCTGCCATATACCAGGAGAAGCTAGGGGAAGTTGGGTGGACCAGCACTACATACCACCCCACCCCGAGGTGAGTGGCCGTCTAGCAGAGATTTTCATCCTGCCTGCCCAGGAGAATCAGCTAGAGGTTAGGGAAAAATGACTACCCCTCAAGCCACAGCCCTGAATCTCTCAGAATGGGAGAAATTCAAAAGCTCTCAGTTGTAGCCAGGGTTGAGAATTATCTTTCTTGCTCGTGCCACCGACAAATTAACCCCTACTAAGATAAAGGGAGTGAGACAGTTTTGAGACTGGATGTCTTAGAATGAACAGGAGTGTCTGAAATCCCAGAATGAGGCTTTTCTAGTAACTATAGCAGATGGAAAGTTATGGAATCCACCTAAGATGCTATACAGGACTCATGACCCAATAGAATACTACCTTTGGGTGGAAGTTATTGATAAAAATTAAACTGAGAAGGGAGGTTTCATGTGCCCACCCTAATGAGCTGAGTCCTCCCACAAACAGGTTCCAAAGACATCACTCCATAGGGATGGCCGGAGCTCCAGACCATGCCATCCATCCTACAAATGTTCTTCTAGACATCCAATAGCCTGAGAGTTTGGTTCCCATTTGGCAAGCAGCATTATAAATGCAGAATTGCGTTAGTTTTACTCAAGCCAGAAATTCACATGTTCTCCAAAGTCGGTGGCTCCAGCCGTCCCCCGCTCTTCTCTAGACACCCAACAGCTGGTGGCCCAAGAGGCAGAGCAAATTTTGGCTCCTGCCCATTCCTTTCCTCTGTCCCTCTCTACCTCCTGCCCCTTTTCCTCACATCTTCCCACCAGGCAATGAGAGGATATTCGCCATATGGACCTTTCTTTCTTTCCAGTGCTCCCTTGGAAATGTGAAGCATGGGCCGGTGGTCCTTTGTCGTTTGCCATTTCATTCTGCCAACAAGCCCACCCTCAGATGCAGACACAGAGAAGGTTATCAGGGCTGGAGAAAAGGATGGCCTGGCTTTGCATTTTCTGTCCTCATTTCACCCTCCCTTCTTACTAACTTTCTGAACATTGGTCACCTTGCCCATTTCTTTTGTGATTTTTTTTCTAGCCTTGTTGTAGTGCCAGTGAGTGTTGTGATGGCTGAAAGGGAAGTTAGAAGTAAGCCCATCCTTAACTACGAAAATAAATTTAGCAATCAGCTGCCACCAAAAGCCCTTCATGCATAAGTGTAATGCGAATATGCCATGTGGGTGTATATGTGTGTGCACACACGTGTGTTTCGTGCTACAGAACCTTTATGGAGAAAAAAGCTCGTCAAGGAAGAAGCTGTGTATATGAGTTGGCATTTCAAACAGGATAGTATCTAATACTATATAAATGATAGCCTGATCCCTTAAGGAGCATTGTTATTTTCAAAATAGTATGTTCTACTTATTATCATATGCAAAGCAAACAGAAATATTTGGCAACATTTTATTACTTTTTAGTACTTATTTTATTACTTATTTAGTATGTGTTGGGGACTATAAAGCATCCTACACGCACTATTAGATCTCTTTTTCACACACACACACAAATTCCTTGAGGGGGGCGCCTGGGCGGCTCAGTTGGTTAAGCGACTGCCTTCGGCTCAGGTCATGATCCCGGAGACCCGGGATCGAGCCCCACATTGGGCTCCCTGCTTGGCAGGAAGCCTGCTTCTCCCTCTCTCACTCCCCCTGCTTGTGTTCCCTCTTTGGCTGTGTTTCTCTCTGTCAAATAAATAAAAAATCTTAAAAAGAAAATCCCTTGAGGGAAGAGATCATCTTTCTGTTTTAGAGTTTAGAAACTGAGACCCAGGAAAGATGATTAACTTGCAGTAAAGAGAAGGCAGAGAGACAAAGAGAAGATAGATGAAAACTCATCTGCTTCCATGAACCAGAGCCTTCACTGATGCCCTCATACAAAATAAAGACCCATCGGATATCAGAGTGTATCTTCAGATGGACTTTGGAAAAGGCAGCTGCAGGAAAATCAAAGATAAACCTAGCTAACATGCTCTTGCATGAGTGTTATGGCCACATTTGCCTGGAGAAAATTGTAATCCAAGGAAATATTCTGGGCAAGATTCATAGAATTTGTGTCTGCTCATAAATTTAGGAATAATTTCCTTAGCCCTCTGACCCTCAGGCAGAGCCCCCACACTGCAGATTGGCAATCTGCTTTTCTGACGCCCATTAGATGACATCACCCAAATTCTTTTGTTGATCAATTCCAACATTTATCAGCACTCACAGTTCAGAAGTTTTTATGTCCTCTCCTGTTTTTTCAAATATTCAGTGTGCACTGAGAAAAGTTGGTCACATCTTCTTTTTTCATAAGTACTTTTCATAGGTTCAAAGGCAGTGACAAAACCTCTCTTCACTCATGAATAATCTGAGTTCTCTTAGTTTTGATTTTAAGTCTTAACATTTGATTAAGATTGAGCAAGATTTTGATTAAGTCTGGCTCTGTTCCCTGAATCTCTTCCAAGTTTTTTCACATCACTGCAAAAGCTGTGGAAACCAGAGCAAGACAGAAAGTTCCAGGCTCCTCCTCTCCCTGGCTGCCAGACCCTCGCTGCTCAGGTAGATCCTATCAGGTTTCCTCACTTAACCAGAGCCTTCTGTTGCTGAATCAGGATAGTCTGGGACACTATCAAAATGTCACCTAGAGCCATGTCAAGGTCCTTTCTTCCCTACGTCCTCATCAAATTACAGTCTCGAAGCACTTGCTGTCAGAAACTGAAAGGGATCTGACGATTAAGACTATGGCTGAAACTCCACGGTGTTAGTGCAAATAAACAACAGCATTCACAACTGTAATTCGAGGAGTCACACAGCTAGTGTTCCAAATGTGTTTAAGAAAGGACTACATTGACAAATGAGCGCATTTGACTTTATGATTTTATGAGAATAACTTACTTGCACCCTCATTTTGTACTAACTCCACCATGCATTTCTGACCTGCAGGGGTGAGGAGTAACCTGGAACAATCCTGTAGGAATCGTTGGGTCATGTGTAGTGGCTCTGCAATTTTAATAGGGAACAGCCTTCCTGCTGAGGTGACTTAAAACAAAAACACTTTGTCTGCCATTTCTGAAATAATTAAACGGTACACATCTGAACTGGAGCACAAACAGAATTTACTTAAGAAGGGTACCTGAGGGGCTCCGTCAGTTGAGGGTCTGACTATTGATTTCAGTTCAGGTCATGGTCTCAGGGTCATGGGATCAATCCCTGCATCAGGCTCTGCATTGGGTGTGGAATCTGCTTGAGATTTTCTCTCTCCCTCGGCCTCTGCTCCTCCCCTGCTCGCATGCATGGGCACTCTCTCAATCTCTCTCAAAAAAACAAGAAAAGAAAAGAATAGCCCAGGCCTGTCCTAACACTGGAGTGAGTTATCATCCTCTTTCTCAGTTCTTGGAGGGTGGTACCAGCAAACTGTGTACACATAAGGACTCTGGAGTCAAATAACTCTGGGTTTAAATCCCAGCGCTGTCCCTCACTGGCTGTGTAGACTTGCCAGAAGTTATTTTTTCACTCTGAGTCTCAGTGTTCTCACCTTAAAGTGGACAGGCTACTAGCACCTTCTTTACGGAGGGGTTGTCAGAAGGTCAAATACCCAGTTAAAGCACTTAGAATATTATTATTATTATTATTATTATTATTATTACTATTGCTATTATTATGATCCACTGCCTTAACAAATGGCAATCGAAGGTAAAGAAACTAAAAGTATTCAAGAATAAGAAAGCCAGGGGCACCTGGGTGGCTCAGTCATTAAGCCTATGCCTTTGGCTCAGATCCCAGGGTCCTGGGATCTAGTTCCATGTCAAGGGGCAAGCCTGCTTCTCTCTCTCCCACTCTCCTTGCTTGTGTTCCCTCTCTTGTTATCTCTCTCTCTGTCAAATAAATAAATAAAATCTAATATATATATATATATATATATATATATATATATTTTTTTTTTTTTTTAAGAAGAATAAGAAAGTTAGAGAGGGGATGACGTGCCCTGGGCATTCCCGGGACACCATCACTATTTGGAAGACACATTTGGAGGCCCACTTCAGGTAAAACGCACTGTAGCAAAATAATGAGAAAACTTTTAAGCAGACCAAAAAGATGGCTGGGTATCTTCAATAGAAAACTCAGTATTGTCTAAGTCCACCCTCTGGGTTATCTAATTCTACGGGATCTCTGTGCTTTTCATTGTTTTTGAGCTATTTTACAATGCTTATAGATTGTAGAAGATTTCACAAATATTTCTTGTCCATAGACACGTGCAAATGAGATTTGAGTCCCATGAAAATGCAGCTGATTCCCTGCCCTTCCTTCCCCCACCGCAAGCCAATTTTGCTTCTCTTTGTAAATTCATTTTGCATTATTTTCTGTGTATGAAAGAATAATTCTAAGAACCAGTTGTGACATCTTACTAGTTTTCTCATTAATTGATGAGTTAAATAAGATCTTTGGCATGTGTTCATTTTACATTTGTTTGAGAGTCATGACTAGGCCCTACTTTAAACATCCTGTAATAATTTATGTCCAATATGCATTCATCCATGCATTCATTTACTCATCACAGGGATTGAGCACTCAAAATAAGGAACTATGTTAGAATGTATGCGTGATACAAAGACAAATAAGCATGGTCTTGCCCTCCTATACTCACAAGGAATTATCAAATAATGATCGCGCAGGGGCGCCATCCCCCTGGGGGCTCCCTGCGGGCTCCGGTAAAAAGTAATAATAATTATGATTATCAAATAATTATAATTCAAGATAACTGACAAACACTTTGCAAAAAGATAAAGGGGAAAGGGAGAAATTATGTCTGCTCAGAGGAAGGTGGAAGGACCCATGAAAGTATTTCCAGTGATTTGTGCGTGGTGATTTGTGACACCTCCCCACTAAATGGAGGCTAGTTCGGAGAGATGACACGTGACTCCAGGGAGAACAGTTAGGGTCAATTATCCAGGAAAAGTTGGTAATCAGGCCCTGAGCCAGGGCGACTGTATAGGGAAAGGGAAGAAAGAGACCCAGATGGGTACTATCTAGTCCCCACACTGACCATCCTGGCATTCCACACCACAACAGCAAATGTCGAAATGTCTGCAAGTCATTTTCTCTCTCCACCGGTGGCTTCAAACACCGGCAAAGCTGTGCTCTTTATGATTCACTCTATTTCCATGCCAACCCTTCAGCTACTGCTGTCTGGCCTCCCTGCCCAAAGGGCAAGATCTCCACGTTCTCTGGGCTCCTGCAGGGAATCTAACGCCCACTGCTTCTCAGTAAATGCTTTTAAATGACATTGAACTCTCTGCTCTGCTCCAGTGCATCAGTAAAGTGCTCTTACTTGACCTGCGGAGACGTCACATCCCAGGTCAGCAGGGTGCTCTCCTGTGCTGTGAATGCCTGACTAACGACCTTAATCACGAAAATAAGCTTCCCGTCTGTGGTATTCTACAGGTACAGGTGCAAAGATTTCTGCGCTCGGGCACCATGGCAACCGGTGCGTCAGCCCGCGGCCCCTCCGCAGCGTGGGAACAGCCAGCTCTCCATCCATTTCAGCTGACAACAACAACGAGGGATGTTTTATCCTGCCTCCTCCTCCCAGGAAATGTTTGGCAGGGCCCAGGGTAGCAAGGATGCTGGTCTTTCTGCTTGGGGAAATTGAGCATGGAGCCGACAGCCGGAATTGGCTGGAATGCTTTCAGTCCCTCTGCGGAGGCTACCTTCTGGGCGCGCTCTCCGCAGGCGCTGGCTGGACACACGTGCTGGCTGTTGCCTCACATAGGTTACTTTAACTTGATTTAACATCGCCTGCCGGAGACTTTGCCCCAACCCCGCAGCCCCACATTCCATGGGCTTATGAAGTAATGTACATTTCATTTCATGGTTACTGTTGTAGCCCTTTGTAAAGAAAAGCCCAAGGCGCCAAGATGTTACTGCTTTCAGGGGTGTTCTACGAGAGATGGAAACTCAAGGAAAACTATCTCAAGGAAACTCAAGGAAAACAACCCCAGGCATGTAAAGAATCCTAATAATATGGTTCTATTCTATATAATAATATGATGCTATTCTCTCTCTAATCTCTCTGTCTCTTCTGTCTCTCTGTCCCTGTCTGTCTGTCTGTCTCTGTCTCTCTCTCTCTCTCTCTCTCTCTCTTTCCATCTCAGTCTGTATCTCTCTCTCTCCCCAGCATTTGGCTTGAGTCCCTCCTATTCTTTATGGTTTATACAAGGGCAGGGCTTGGCCATAGGCAGTTGGAGGTTTAGAGCCCTAGACTGACAAAGCCATAGCAAAAAAGAGAGCATCTTTCTGCCAGTGTGAGCTAGAAAATCCCAGAGAAGGGCTCTGATTGGCCCGTCCTGCATCACATGTCCATTTCCAGTGGGAACTATGAGGGACCAAGCAAGTCAGTTGCCTACCACTCTGGCTAGAAGAATGGGTACTATGACTAGCAGACAGAAAGAGATCAGAAGGCAGGCTATTACAAGAAGAAGGGAGGAGATGGCCACATCACAAGAACAGACCAACTGACTTGCACTTCGGGCTTCACAGAATTTCCCACTTTCAAGAACAAGGAACAGGCTGGGGTTGTCCAAGTCGAGAGTGTGCCATTAATATTTATTTTATGTAAGGACCTGCCAATGGTGCTTTTTTCAAGAGTACTGTCAGAACTCCCCTCTGGAGTTATGCAACCTCGGGGCTCTGCCGGTCACTCCTAAAGGAAGGAAAATGGAAGTGGTGTCAGAGACTGAGATTAGACAGCCAAGGGCCAATTCTCAGGAGATCTGAGAGAAGTGAAAGGTCTGGAAGATGGGAAGTCACCAGAGTGTATACAGGTCATAGAGGCAGAGAACAATAGTAGGATCAATCATGAAAGGCAGGCAACCTGGTTGGGACAAATATGGTTTGCCCCCTTGCTTCCTCCCAATTTCCAGATGGGCATAAACATCCTGCATATACAGGAGGTTACTCCAGCTCAAGGAATCGTGCCTCCAGGGGAGCTGGGGTCAAGAGGAGAAGCAGATGTTCTCACTCTTATCAGTATGGCTCCCCAGTGGAGGGCACAGCCCTCTGATAGCCACATGTCATTATTGTGTTTGGATTTATACTATCAATATTCATTTCATTTGCTCACATATATTTCCTTTTCTCTTTCCTTTCTTCCTCCTCCTCCTCCTCCTCCTCCTCCTCCTCCTCCTCCTCTTCTTCTTCTTCCTCTTCTTCTTCTTTTTCTTCTTCTTCTTCTTCTTCTTCTCTTCCCCTTCCCCTTCTCCTTCTCCTTCTTTTCTTTTTGTGCATTTGTATACTTTCATCTGGAATCATCTGGAATCATTTAACTTCTGTCTGAAAACCCACTGTTAGACTCCTGTCTGAAGAACCCCTTTTAGAATCTTCTACTATCTTCCAACTGGTGACAAATTATCTTAGTTTTTGTCTGTTAAAAAATATTTACCTTGTCTTCATTTTTATAAGATACTTTTTGAGGGGCACCTGGGTGGTTCAGTCAGTTAAGCATCCAACTCTTGATCTTAGCTCAGACCTTGATCTCAGGCTCATCAGTTCAAGCCCCTCATTGGGCTCCATACTGGGTGTGGAGCCTACTTTAAATATATATATATATATAGTCTCCAGCAGGCGATGTTAAATCAAGTTAAAGTCATATATATATATATATGTTATATATATATATGTTATATATGTTTATATATATGTTATATATATGTTTTACATATATATGTTATATATGTTTATATATATATAGGTTGAATATAGAATGCTAGGTATATACATATATATATAGGTTGAATATAGAATGCTAGGTTGACAAGCATTTCTTTCATCATTACAAAAAGCCATTCCATTGTCTTATGGCTTGTTTCTGTAAAGAAGATACAAACAATGTGTCCTTTTATTCCTTTGGCTGTTTTTAAGAATATCTCTTTGTCTCTGGTTTCAGCGCTTTGAGTCAGATACACAGTGGTGTGGGTTTTTAATTATCCTCTGAGGTTCACAGCCCTTCCTGAATTAGTATTATCTTTCATCAATTTTGGAAAATTCTTGGCCAGTATTTCTTCCTATTGGCTTCTACCGTATTCCCTCTCCTCTCTTTCTGGGATTCCCGTTTCACTTGATTAGACCTGGTCGCCACACCCCATAGATTTGTCATGCTCTTTTCTATCTTTAGGTTCCTTTCAGTGTTTCAATCTGAATATTTTCTTCCAACCTTCTTGCAGTTCACCAAGAACCTCGTAAGCAATGTCTAGTTTTCTGCTAAACCCATTCATTGCTCTCTCCTTTTCATGGTAAAAATACACATGATATAAAATTCGCCATTTTAACCATTCTTAAGTGGCAGCCCATTACTCTTTTAGTTATGTTTTTCAATTCTACAGTTACCATTTGGTTATGTTTAAAATAATTTTAAATTTCCTTCCTCAGCCTTCCTTGAAGTATATTAACCATAGCTATTCTAAAGTCCATAACGCCTTCACTAGCTGGGACCACCATAGATCTACTCTTTTGTCTCTTGTTTCTCTGGGTTTTATGGTCAGTTCTTGTCCTCTTGAATATCAGATTGTCCATTGGTTTTATACTGAGAATATATATTAAATATTGTAGAGGAATCAGAGGCTCTGTTTTATTTATCTTCCTCCAAAGATTTACCTTTGTTTCTGGCAGGTGACCAAGAAGTCTGACATTACCAAACATTAGTAAAAATATGAAGCAATGGAAAGTCATACATTTGCAAAATACTTTAGCTTTATTTAGAAAAGTTTAATTTTGACTTTTTTCAAGAATCCATTTTAAAATGGGAAATGAGACCAAAGAGATCAAATCACTTGCTCAAGCTTACATTGCTTTTGAGGTCAGGACCCAGAAATACACGTTGACTTATTTGATGCCAGGGTTCATGTTCTTTCCCTTATGTACCTGTCTCCAATGTTCAACTGTAAACAACCCTGCTTAAAGAACATCATAACCTTTTTTCCCCATCATATTTTACAAAGTGATATTTCATCAAAGCCGTTCCTTACAGTAAATACTGCCTGGATGCTACTCACATCTCTATTCTCATTGCCTAGAATAGGACCTAAGATATAACAGAGGCTTCAGCATTATCTATTGAGTGTCTTGCCTATAGACTCCACAATTCTCAAGGACCAGGGGCACTTATAACCACCTCTCTGAATCATCTGGTCAGACCAGGACCTCAGCACCATTCTCACTGGCCATCCAACTTTGTATGATGGGAAGAATTTTTTGTGCAGTTCTCCCGAGTCAAAGACAAAGGTTGGTTGAAATGTAGCAAGTATTTGGACAAGTTGGGTGAAATTATCTTCCCCTTGGATATCCCTTCCTAGCAGCATGAGGACCCTAGCCTAGAGCTTTGGGAGCCTGGGGAGATGGGCATGGATAGTATACAGATCCATCTAAATTTTCCTTTTCAATATGGTCTCAGAGATCAATGTCATCAACTTTTTCAAACCTAGGCACCTTCTTGCAATTCATACTAGCAAGGAAGTCCTTCTCGTTTTCTAGAAGAAGGAAGAGGAGGAGGAAGACGAAGAGGCAAGCAGAAAAACAACCTACCTCGAAGCAAGAAATCTCAGAGTAGTTTTCAGAGAGCACTATCCTTTGCTCTACCTCTCGTCCAGACCATATGGAGCCATTACACATTTTTATCAGCTCCCAAATCCATCCATCTCTCAGTTGACCCTCTGTTGTTCCATTGTCTCCCATCTTGTCCTGCACTCCTGCTGCTCTTGAATTTCCTCCTCTTCATCGACAGCTTGCCCACCTTCTTCCTCAAGTTGTCACTAGTTGACCCAAACCTTAGGGTTCTCAGAGGGGGGTGTGGGAACTGGGGATATGAAATTGGTGCCCACACGAAACAGGAAACTCAAGGGTTCCCACATCCATTCCCAAGATGCAACAACCATTTACCTGAAATGCTGTAAATGCATTCCTCCAACAGGGCTAAACTACCTGACACTTATTTCTATAATCCCAAGACCTCTGCCGCCTCTCAAAGAAGGAATATTCCAGAAGAGCACATAGCTCCCTAACAAGTCTTCATTTCTAAAGCTGAAGACAATTTTACCAGAATTAATAATAAATGTTTTAATTTAATTTAATTTGATAAGTTGATAAAAGCCAGGAGGAGAACAAGGGCATTATTATTCCACAACCTACTGAGGGACAAGAGCCATGAAGGTGTGGCCAATTCTCTGTTTCTTACTATGCATTTTCCATACTTGAAATCATTCTGTTTATACAATTTGTAATTGCCTTTATTTTGGGCTTAAAATTATTTCTTTAGTATTTCCCAGGTTGTTAAAAATGGTGTATTCATACTGTTTTAATAATTTTATAGTACAGTAGAGCTACTTAGAGGTCCCTAATATCAAATATTTCCTTTTTTTTTTGACCCTCAAATAATCTAAATCATCTTCTTGGCACCTCATTCATAAGCCTCAGAATTCAATGACATTTTAAAAAACTTTGAAGTGCCAATATCGTCCTTTCAACAGACTTAAGAATCTGATTACAGCTCTCTCAGGGAGTGATAGTCTCTCACACATTTTTTTTCTCCTTATAGCACATTTTTCCTACTTTACATATTTTCCCTTCTTGCAATTTTTCAAAATCGACTTTGAACTGCTTTTGAAATAGATTTTTCTGTGGCAAGGTATTCCTGCGCTATATTCTAATCATCTTTATGGACATTTTGGAATTATATCAGATTTTAAATAAGAGCTATTTAGGAGATTTATGGAGGCCTGGTAGTGCTGCGTGGACAACTTTGTCTGGCAATAAGAAGAAGGAACTGCAGTCTTTGAAAACAAAACAAATGCTCCTGCCCTCCTTGATCTCCAGGTCTGTCTTAGAGCTTCATGTCAGAGTTCAGTGAAAACATTCTTACTGGGGCAGGATCAACTTGTGGGTATTAGAGACAGTAAATCAGGCACCTGTCAGGTGAAAAGTACAGGCTCAGAATCTGTTTCCCCTTGCACACTTTAGTGTGATTCTTTTTTTAAAAAAAAAAAAAAAAGATTTTATTTATTTGACAGAGAGAAACACAGCAAGAGAGGGAACACAAGCAGGGGGAGTGAGAGAGGGAGAAGCAGCCTTCCCGCCGAGCAGGGACCCCGACATGGGACTCGATCCTGGGTCTCCGGGATCATGACCTGAGCTGAAAGGCAGTCGCTTAACTAACTGAGCCACCCAGGTGCCCCACTTCAGTGTGATTCTTACACAGAACTTGACACAGAGAAATTTGCTGAGAGGTGCTTTCTGGGGATGTAGATGTCAGCTGCTTGTGTTCGTGAAGTCTTCCCATGGCCAGACACTCAGGGCTGTGCCTAAAATCCAGCTAAGCCCAGCACCCACCCTCACACACAGGTGCCAGGCTGGGAAGGAGCTAAGCAGCGGTGGAAAACTAATCCTAATTCATGCCATATAAGTCAAGTTAAGGTTTATTATAAACCAAGGTCTGTGCTCAATGAATGCTAACGAGACGACTAAGACATACATGATCCTTGTCCTCAACAAGTTTACAATCTCATGGCAGAGATACTTATGTAAACAAATGACCACAAGGGACATATGATGTGAGGGGTAGGTCCTAAGTGTAGGACAGAACGACAGAGGCAGTGTCCTCTGAGCAGGAATCAGAGATCAAAAAGAGAGGTAAAGAGCCCAAGAAGAGGGAATTCCAATAACAGAGTGTGTTGAGAATCTGGCCATATGCCAGGCTCTACTCTAAGCCAGCTCTGCATATTATCTCATTTAATCCTCACAGTAAAGGCTCTAAGGCAGATTCTAGCCTAGTCCCCATGTCTAAATGAGCCAACACAGAGAGAAGCTAAGTAAATTGCCCAAAGTCTTGTAGAACCTTCAAGAACAAGACACATGCATAACTACCATTATTTCAGGACTGCTGGAGCATGGCGTCTCACAGCAATGGGGCCAGAGAAGAGGCTGGAGGAAGAGGATCCCAATCTCAAAGGGACTTAATGTCATGCTAAGAGATTGGATTTTAATTCTGCAGGCTAGAAAGAACTGCATCTATGACGTTTGGAAAGACAGGACTGATATCTAAGGACAAAAAAAGACCTATTAGGAGACTATGAAGATAGTCCTGGGAAGAATGGATGAGTCCTGCAGCCAAGGGTGAGAAAAAGAACAAACCTAAGAGACATTAGGGCAATTGGTGGTTTCTGCTCTTCAGAGTATATGGTATCCATGCCACGGTAGAGTCCATATCAGCCAAGAAAATCCACATCTGACCTACTTCCCAAAGGACTGGAAAAGAAAATAGGAAGAAGGCAATGTGGGGTCTATGGTAAACACACTTCCTGACCAGAACATCATTCTCCAAGAAGGGCTTTCCAGAGCGCATGGGTGGCTCAGTTGATTAAAGCCTCTGCCTTCAGCTCAGGTCATGATCTCAGGGTCCTGGGATCGAGGCCCGCATTGGGCTCTCTGCTCAGCAGGGAGCCTGCCTCCTCCTGTCTCTCTGCCTGCCTCTCTGCCTACTTGTGATCTCTCTGTGAAATAAATAAAAATAAAATCTTTCTAAAAAAAAAAAAAAAGAAGGGCTTTCCACTGCTGAGAATGGTGGTCCCATTTTCCAAGGACAAATCAGGCAGAAGATCCAGCTCTTGGGCCTGGGGTCCCTATGGGGTCATGCACCCCAATAGCATAGAAATTGGTCCAAGAGTAGGACATGATTATGGAAACACCTTCCTCAATATTTTTATCCTTCTCTTCCAGATCTGCCGAAAGATAGAAGCATAAAATCGCCTAGGATGAAAAAAACCTCATAAATAAAATGTTTGTGAAGAGTTTCATCAGTACAGAACAATGAATGTAGGAGAAAATAGTGTTCTGGCTGCTTTGTTTTCTTTTTGGTTGATTACAGGCACTGCATGTGAACTCTGACCTGTATTCTGTGGTTGTTATATCAATAAAAACTAAAACTTCAGCTGTGTTAGAAAATGAGAGGGTGTGTATCATTTGTCTTTCTTTTGCTAAAGTGTAAATACAAGAGAGCTTTATGATTAACTGATTAAAAAGAGGAGAAAGCTTCATAATTAGGTTTCATAGAGCTATAGATTTTGCATTAAGTGGTTTATCACAAAAAGTTAGAAACATTGATCTGAGACATTACACCACTCTGATTAAATTTATGGTACATTGGGAATACTTGGGCCAATTATAGGATTAAGGGCCCACTGTGGTGATATAATTTCACCTAAATGGAATTATAATATGGTCTATCTGGGGCGCCTGGCTGGCTCAGAGGAGCACATGACTCTTGATCTTGGGTTTGTGAGTTTGAGTCCTGCGTTGGGTGTAGAGGTGACTTAAAAATAAAATCTTAAAAAAAAAATGGTCTATTTGGTGATGACTTAAAAATTATTGACCCTGTCTCTACTCTATTCTCATTTCTTTAAAAATTTTTCTCACTGAGGAGCACCTGGATGGCTCAGTCGATTAAGCATCTGCCTTAGCCTCAGGTCATGATCCCAGGGCCCTGAGATTGAGTCTCATATAGTCCCTGCTCAATGGAGACTTTGTTTCTCCCTCTGCCCTTTCCCCCGCTCATGGTCTCTCTTTCTCTCTTTCTCTTTCTCAAATAAATAAATAAAATCTTTTTTAAAAATTTGCCAAATTTTGGCAAAGGGAAAAGTCACACTTAGATTTCCATAACTAGAGTGAAATATAAGACCTCATTTAAGTTTCAAATCCATTTGGACAAGTTCATATTTGTACTATTTAACTATAAAGTAAAAAAAAAAAAAATAGGGGTGTCTGGGTGGCTCAGTCATTAAGCGTCTGCCTTCAGCTCAGGTCATGATCCTAGGGTCCCGGGATCGAGCCCCACATCAGGCTCCCTGCTTGGCGGGAAGCCTGCTTCTCCCTCTCTAGCTGTGTTTCTCTCTGTCAAATAAATAAAATCTTTTTTAAAAAAATTTAGCATTCTCCAATGGAGAGTTTGTTTTTTTAATTTAGTTGTTCTCTTTTTTTAAAAAAGATTTTATTTATTTATTTGACAGAGAGAAACACAGTGAGAGAGGGAGAAGCAGGCCTCCTGCCGAGTGGGAAACCCGATGTGGGACTCGATCCCGGGCCTCCAGGATCATGACCTGAGCTGAAAGCAGTTGCTTAACCAACTGAGCTACCCAGGCACCCTCCAATGGATAGTTTTAAAAAATTATTGAGATAGTCATACGATGGACTATCATACACCTTTAATCATTTCTTCGAGCCTATTGAATAGGATATTCTATTGAATGTGATATGCTCGTAATGTCGTGTTAAATGGGCAAAAGACAGGATATACAGCATCGAAGTCAGTGTGATCTTGAATACATGAGCTTGTATATGTAGGTGTGTAGATATTTGAGGGCTGGAGGTTCTAGAACAAAATCTAAAGAAGTTTCACAGTCATAATGCTTGGGGATATTACGATAGTAAATTTCTATTTCTCTACTTATTTATGATTCCCTGAAATTTTGGAATTTGCTATATTAAATATTAATACATCTTTGCTCTAGCAAAAGTTCATTTTGTAAATGTTGTCCTTCAAAGGAACTCTCAGGGAGCCCACACAATTCATGCAATGATACGACCTTTGCTCACTTCTGTGGTTATGCCTAAATCCAGTGTATGGCCACAGGTCAAAAGTCGTGTTTTTACCTTATAACCACATCTTATTTTTTTTGGTCTGATTTTGGAAAAATGTTCTTATTCTGTTCACACAGCCATTTTTATTTGGGAGACTTCGCATCAAACAACAAATGGGCCTTCTTCAGACAGATTTGCTATCCTGATGATACTGAAAAGACTGTGTGAAGGACTCCTCATGAGTCTGCTCGGGCTGCCATGACAAACGCTCCTAGGCTCGGTGGCTTACACAAGAGGAATGATTTCCTCCCAAGTTCTGGACGCTGGCAGCGTGGCCATTTTCCGGTGAGGCTGCTGGCTTGCAGGTGGTCCCCTTCTCTGTGTGCTCACAGGGCAGAGAAAGAGCTCTGGTCTCTCTTTTTATAAGGATGCTAATCCTTTTGGATCAGGACTCACCCCATCCCATGACCTCACTTAACCTTAATTACCTCCTTAAAGCCCTATCTCCAAATGCAGTCGCATCGGGGACTTAGGGATTCAGCATACCAGTTGTGGGGGAGTAGGATGGAGACATACAGTCTACAGCACATTCTGAGAGCCTTTGGAAATGAAGATTTTCAAATGTTTTGAGTATTTCTTGCCATAAAGCATATTGTCTGCCCACTTTCCTAACTGTGAAAGCAACACCACTTATTTGGATGAACAAGTTTCCAATGCCTTGGTTTTATAAAATGATTTGCCATCTCTTCTGTTAGAGTGCCTATTCCTTCAAGGCCCATGAGTTCATATCTGATTGAGAAATAGGAATGGTGTTTCTCTGACCCAGAAGCTGAGTTACTTCTGAGGGCAGTGTTTTTCACTCCACCAAGAACAACTTTTCTCAGCATTAGGAAAAGAAGTTTTAGAAGGATATGAAGATTGTAAGACAAATGCTTAAAATCCCTTCAAAGTAACTTTTGTGCAATCAATGCCTGGTTTAATGACTTCGAAAACCACAACGTTTATTTTAAGCCTATTTGGGGAAGCTACAATTCTAGATGAAGAAGGAAAACTGCTGAAGAGAACTTCACTCTGGATGACATGATCAATGTTGATGCAACCTGGTCACTATTAGAAACGAGCCACGTGTGAATCACAGGATTCTAAAATTGCAAAAGACTGATCCTGGGTCCGAGGGCCACACACAGGCGTCACCAGGCCCATATGTTATTGGATTATTATTGCTTTTATCTGTCTCTGCTTACAAAATGCTTTCGCTTTCAAAGGACATATCCGATCCTATTTCCCACATAAACCCTGTTATTTTTAACCCTCAGTTTTGCAGAAGACAAGATTTGGAGGAACACATTATATGCAGTGGTTGCAACAATGCCGGTACATAAAATATTTTATATGAATAAAAAACTTATTAATTCCAATGTTCTATAACCATTCCTCTCCCTTCTTTTCACAACTCAGCTCTACTGGGGCACCAAGTTAGTGCAGTTGATTAAGCATTTGACTCTTGGTTTCAGCTCGGGTCATGATTTCAGGGTCATGGAACCAGACTCCACTCAGTGTGGAATCTGCTTCAGGTTCTCTCTCTCTCTCTCTGCCCCTCCATCTGCTTGCACTCTCTCTCTCTCTCCCTCAAATAAATAAATAAAATCTTTTAAAAATAAAAATTAAATTAAAAAAAAACCCTCAGCTCTTTGGAAAAACCTTCCATATCACCTCCTCCATCTGCATCCCAATTAGCTTAATTACTACCTCTCCCCTCTCCTTTGTTATATCATGGAACTCCCACCCCCCAATTTATTAAATACTTTACCCACAGAACTCTGTGATCCAGGAAAGAAGAAAACATGGATTTATGATGTTAGTCCCCACACTTGATCGTACCGAGCTACGTTATGTGAGATTACCAGACATGTAGGGGCCAAGAGTGGGCTGCTCCAAGATGGACCACTTTGGCATGAAAATTTCTTTAAGTCAAAAAGCAATCAAAGCTAGCAGATTCAGGAAAAAATCTTTACCTTCCCCACAACGGCCTAAAAAGAATTCAGATAGAGGACCTGCTCCAAGATGAAAGCTGTCACCATAGATAACTACATTATACCATGCACCAGGTTTGGTAGACAGGGAGGAAACTACTAAGTTCTGTTTGATCCAAGTCCTCTCTGTCCTGTTCTTTCTGAGTGGTCCAGGAAACACAGGTTTACCAAACATGGAGCTTTTTTCTTCCTGTGAATTGCATGCCTTGCCTTTGAAGACCCAGACCTCCCGCTGCCTTCTCCTTCATTCACGGTGACCTCCATACCTCATTTTGCCTGTCTAGAATCTCCGTCTCTGCGTGGATTCCGGCTCTATATGAAATTAAATTTTATTTTCTCCTGTTTAACCTGTTTCATGTCAATTTGATTCTTAGTCCAGCTACAAGGATCCAGGAGGGGACAGGAATTCTAGCTCCTTGAGGGGTGGAAGAGGCAAGCTCTCCAAAGGCAGGGACAGTGATGTCATACCATTTGCCACATAACGACATTCTGCAGACATGCGTCCAGGGAAATGGGCACCATGAGTGAAGACACAGACCGCCATTTCCATGTTTGTACCATTGTTGCACAGACCTGCTTCCCACGTGTTAACTTGAGATTTTGTAATGATACCCGGGAGCTGGAAAGATCAGGAAATGTTGGATATGAGAAAACTGACCTGCAGACATGCAAATGAGCTAGAGAAGACCAGGATTAGAGGCTGGGCCCGGGCCAAGTTCTGCCAATGTTCAGACCATGCACTTCCATCCAGCCTGAGCTCCTACTTTATTTTTCAACATCTTTGCATCAAAGATTCCATTTCCTGCTAAGCTGTATAATGATTTATGCAACCGGCACCCCCATCTACATGCACACCACCCTTCTACGTGCTTCTCATGCTATATTTAGACTAGATGTCACTTGTATGTGAGATCTATATTTTACAAAACTGCATAGAAGTTTAAAGAAAGCATCTACCACACACACACACTGCCTAGGTTTTAAGTATTAACCAGCAGTTCCTTCCAACCTTCCAATGAACTCCATCCTAGATCTTGACAGTCTCTCCCATAAACCCAAGCCTGCTGGGCTCTTGGCTTCTGCAATCACTCATACTCACCACGTAGTTCCCATCTAAGAGTCTTCACACATCCTGTTCCTTCTGCTGGAATGCATCCTCACTTTGTTAAGATTCATACAACCTTTAGTTCTTTCTCAGGCATCTCCTCCTGAGGAAAGTCTTTATGTCGCTGATCAGACCCTTAGCCACAGTTGTAGGTTCTCATGACACGACATGACTCTCCTTTAGATCCCTCATCAAAGACACAATTTTACACGAATGGGTGTGATTAGTTGATGGCTACCTGCCTGATAGCAGACACTAGGCCAGCTTTGTTCAACCCAGAACTTGGCCCGTTACTGCCAGGCCCACATTGGGCTTATCTTCTTATTCACCTCATCTTTGAGGGCTCAAACCACCTGGCTGCCTTTTCTCGTGTGAGCCTCTGTACCTGGATCCGTTTTGACCAGCCCCCCCATAAGTAACTTCTGAGACCCAACAGTTTCTTCCTTTGCAATCCCCCTGTCACTATCCCGGAGCCTTGTTGCTGTGGGGAGGGGGTTGTGTTCTCTGGTGTCCTGGGATGAGGTCTCTGTGTCTTAAGTGAGCCTGTGCCCCTGGGTGGCCCACCTTCACTAGGGCTTCTCAGCTTTGTTTTGCTTTTTTCCTGTCCTCTCTCCCACCCCTGTTCTGATTGGGTGAGATAGGAAACTAGAGGGGAACCAGAGCTGGGATTTCCCTTCCCCTATCCATTGGTCTTTTGCAAAACCCCAGTAGGTTAGGTACTGGAGAAATAGTTTCTCTTGAGAGCAGGCCTAGTTAATAAGAACAGAATTTTCTGGGTATATTTCAAAATGGCTACTTCCCTCCCCCGCCCCCCCCCCCACCAGAAGCAGAGGAGATGAATTTTTTCTCTCTTATCTTCATAGTGAGAATCTTGTAGGGATCCTTGTAGGAACAGTGAATGTGTGGGGCCTCCCACCAAGACTGGATCCCCTGGAGCTTTTAGCTGTCAGACTTGTCCATGCTGAGCCTTCAGAAATTCATCTATTAAAGTTGAGTTTTCTTCCCTAGGTACTGTTTCCTGCAGAATGTTCTGCTCTGAGCTTGTGATCCTGTGGGCTGTGATTCTCTCAGTCTCCCTCTAACTCTTCAATTTTGGGGACAGAAGTTTGCCCTGTAACCTCACTTCTCTGTTGGATATAAACAGAGTTATTGATTTTCAGTTTGTTCAGCATTTTCCTTCTTCCAAGTTCCTTACATTCTGGACTGGAAACCAAAAGTCCAGTTTTGCCCAACATGGGGAAATAGCTTTTTGTGCAGTCCTGCCTGACTTCCCCTTCCTGCACCTTTACTGAGGCCCCACAATTCTTCACATGCAGTCCCACACGGACCCCACGGAGGTTGAACCCAAACAGCTTAGGAAAAAAGATCTCACAGTTTATACATTTCAAAATAGGTTATATGCAATTACTCAACGTTTGTATTTTAATAGGCTGAAATTCCTTATATAGATTTTTTTGTCAGATGCCATTTGAGTAATTTGAGATAATTATTTATACAGAACTGACTTCATATAACAAGGACCTCATGTGATAGCAAGAACATTTATAAAAGACTTCTTATTAATGAGAACACATAAAAAGAAAATCAAGATAGACAGCAGTATACATGTCTGGCCCTCTGTGACTAAGTTAGTCAACATTTTGTGCAATATTTACTGCCTGAGATCATGGATAGGCTCTGTAGGAAATTACTAATGAGTTTATTTTCTAATAAAAAAACTGACAGGAACAAATGCATATGGAGAGAATCAGATTGAGATTCAGAATGTTCATAGAAAGAACAAAGATGAAAGATTAAGAACACAAGAGGAACGAGGTACAAGGCTAAGGTCTTTCTTGAATCGCTGGGGAGAGCAAAGCCAAGTGGAGGTATGAAAGGATGATACCTCTCAAATATTAGCCCACATTTCCCCTGCACATCTAACCCAGCTGTGGCTTCCCTTGTCCCTCCCACCCACATCCCAATTAAGTCATTTTGTGCTCATTACTTCAGAGAAAGTTGTGACTTTGTGGAAAGGAGAGGATAACAAAGAATTCTTTATCTTTTGTGTTCCAGAGGCAGGTGCCCTTAGAGAAATAGAAAGGCTTGAACAAAATGCCTGTTGGGGGTAAGAGAGGACATTTTCTCCTTCTCAGACTAGAAAGATACCCCAGACTTGTGGAAGATAAAAGAGAGAGACAGCTGGTGAGTGCATGTGTCAGCATCTTTGTGTTGGGTGAGTCACTCAGTCAATAAGAAGCAGGGAGTATTGGTGGGTCCCAGATAAAAGGGTCTTCTGTCTTTTCTCCTGCTGAGGACCCTGGAGAGGCAGCAAAACCTGTCAGAGGGCTGGTGAGCCCCAAAGGGAGAAAGAACTTCATGCTCAGCTCCATAAGGCACCACCTAGCTGGAAACAAGACCCTCGAGAAGGAATGTGTTTGCAAATGGATGAACAACCAAAGACCCATTGAATAATGGACATATCCAAGATGTTCTCCATCCCCATCATGCCTTGGCATTACCCCAGCCCACATCTATACCCACTTGGAAAGGGAACAGATGGCTCAAATCAAGCATTTCCTGTCATCCCAGGAGAACAGGACCTACATTAAATTAAGGTGAATTACAGAAAAGGACAAAATGTGTTTGTGAACTTAGGTCTAGAATCACACCAGCTATCAGCTAATGGGGAAAGTTTGTTCCCATCTAAAATGTACTGAATGCCTATTATGAGTTGGGTACTAACCTAAGCACCTTTCTCTACTTTATAGTCATCACAACCTATACCATAAAGAAGCCAGGCTTAGAGGGTTTAGGTAACTTGCCGAGATCATAAAGTTAGTGTATAGCAGATCAAGAACTGCAGCCATTGAGAGACAGCAAACTCAATGCCGTTAACCTTTTTAATGTA
Organism: Spilogale gracilis; assembly: GCA_004023965.1. Taxonomy (NCBI): domain Eukaryota; kingdom Metazoa; phylum Chordata; class Mammalia; order Carnivora; family Mephitidae; genus Spilogale; species Spilogale gracilis. The sequence continues at coordinate 32,982 of PITA01008197.1, read as the reverse complement.
ATGCTCTGACTCCTTCTGAAGGGCAAAATACAATGATGAAATACTCCATCCCTGACCTCCTTGAACTTGCAGTCTAGAATGAACAGGAGGAAGGAGAGGGTTTGCAAGGAGCCCAACCCAGTCCTGTTGGGTGAGAATGCACAGGAACAAAAAGACTGGATCATCCTTTGTCCTCATGAGAAGAGAATCTTGGCTAGAGATTAGAAGACAACCAGGTAGAGATTCTCTACTTCAAAAGAACTATTACCATTTTTGGGTCAGAGTTTTGTGCGAACCTGGAGTGTGTGGGTCATCAGCGGTGTGGTCTTGGGCAGATAACTAACCTAGCTGAATTTTAGTTTCTTTATCTTTAAGACAGATATCCATTTATCTGATATCTTTATCTTTGCATCCATCTCACAGGATTATCATAGATAATGATATCATAAAGATAAAACAGCCTGATTACTGGTTGAGGATCAGTACACATTAGCTCTTTCCTTTCCCTGCAGCACAAAGCATTGTCAGAAAATACCATCCCATCCTGTGTCATTCCCAGTTAAAGAAGTCCCAGTTTGTGACACCAGGTGAAACTTCCATGGTGCCTTCCATGGTGAAGGCAAACCCAAGCTCCTCAGGTTCTGAAGGTCAGATAGACATAGGCTGCCTTTGAACTAGAGTTCACTTGGATTGTCTAGAATTATTTGAAGTCACTTCAACAGAACGAGTTACTCCATGCTGGACCCACTTAGTCTGGTCATTATTGAGTAAACCCCTGGGTCCAAAGAACTGGCCATAATTTACCTCTTGCTGACACTACTCCCAACGTAGCCATCAGAGGCCAAGTCTCCAACTTCAGAGAGCATGTTACTGAGTTTCCCTAGGTGAAAACACATGCCAAGAATGATAAAAAGATAAATAAGACATGGTTTTTGCCTTTCAGCTGTTCAGAATCTGGAGGAGGACAAGGATACATATAAACATAACTGATACAAAGTAAACTAATAAATTATGCCAGGAAGCATCAGCATGCAATAGAACAGAGATGTAGAATGACTGAACTGGACTGAAGTAACTTTACAGAACCGAGATTTGAACTGGGTCTGGAAGAATGGCTCTGGCTATACCCAAAGAACATGGGAGTCTGAGAGAATAGAGTAGAGTAAGAAATTTCAAACCAGATGGAACAGCTTAAGCAAAGTCATATGGGTTAAAAAGCCCACACTGGGTCCAGGCACAAGATGTGGCGAAAATTCATGTGTGGTAGAAAGTGGCCATGGAGACTCAAAATTTGGAGTGTTTCCAATGCCTCTTGAGACTCCCTATCATATGGAACAGAGAATCATCACAGGTGGTTTTGTAAAATGGCTTGACCATCACTTGATGAGAAAGGACAAGTATGATGATTATTACACATCCTAACTAGAGTAAGGACATCTTTCCGAACAATCACATGCTAAGAAAGTAGTATGCTGGGATAGAACTTTGGCTTCTGCTTCTACTTTAGTACTCTTCCCCACTAATCCAAATCCAGTGGCTGTCAACTCTGAGTATAACAGAAGGTCATCTGAAAATGTTACCCCTCTTAAAAAAAAAAAAAAAAAGAAGAAAGAAAGGAAAAACAAGCCTATACCTGGGTCCTACTCCCACAAATTCTAAGTTATCCAGTCTGGGGTAGAGTGTAGGCATTGGTATTTTTTTTTAATTCCCCAGGGGATTCTAATGCTGAGGCAGAGTTAATATCCACAAAGTGTAGGCCCTGAGTAGCAGCCCCTGGGAACTTTTTAGAAACAGAAAACTTTGGGCCCTGACCCAGGCCTACTGGATCAGAACTTGCATTTTTCACAAAAATCCCTGGGTGGTTTGTAAGCATGAAAATCTGAGAAGTGCTAATATACATGTTCCTACCTACTCACTCCCCATCACTGTCAAACCCACTGTTAGCCTGAAAACGGAAGAAGGAAAAGCCCCAAAGATCAAGATCTGTGATTATTACTAAATCCTGCAACAGAAACTTGAGTAAACTTTCCTCAAGTTTGCAGGGTCAGGGTTTCACCACGGCACCAGATGACTCCAAGCAGAAAAAAGGAAGAGCAAAGCATTTGTTTAAGCAGAAGGATTCCTGACAGAAGGACTGAGTCCTAAAATAGTCCAAGGCAGATGGGGTCAACAAAAACCTTCGGTGACTGGGAAGGTACCATGATTTAGCACATGTCCCTGACACAGCAACCCAGGCTCACAGGTTGGTGAGTCAATGCCCAGGGGCTGCTTATGGGTCTGCCTGAGGTTCTTTGAGAAGGGCACAGGATTTTCATCTCCATCTACATCCACCCACAGGACCATGTATTTATTATCATTTTTACCCGCAATTCTTAAGCTGAAAGCCTCAGCTGTACTCAAGTCAAAAGAGAAAGCTCAAGACCAGCAGCCATCAGTTGATGGTATAGACCATTACACAGATGTAGAATCCATTCTCTAACCTTTGGAAACTGCTATGGTCTGAATATTTGTGCCCCCAGCCCCAAATTCATGGGTTGAAACTTAGCCCTTAAAGGTGATGGAATTAGCATGGTGTGGGGGAGTCTTTAGGAGGTGATTAGATCATGAAGCTGGAGTCCCCATGAATGGACTTCCTAGTGCCCCAATAGGAAGAGACACCAGAGAGGTTCAAAGACCCTTCTGCCATGTGAGGGACTCTCACCTGACCATGTTGACACCCTTGATCCCAGACTTCCAGCCTCTAGAACTGTGAGAAACTATAAGGCACCTAGTCCATGGAATTTTGGTAGAGCCATCCAAATGGACTAAAATAGAAGCCATTATTAAGCACCACCTTGGCTTCAGAAAATGATGATGAAATTGCAAAACTGCTTTGTGTTTAAGGTGGAAGCCTGGTAAAGAGCCAGAAGTGCTCCAGGCACTGAGAGCTGAGCTGGAAGAGAGCTCTGCAGCCAGAAAAATTCATCTCAGAGTGAAACCAAATCAGACTGGTGGAAGCATCTACTGCTCCCTCTTTCAATGCCTTCTGACCACATTCCCAGAGACCAGCAGAACCTCAGACTCCACAGGGGGGGAAAGGTGTCACCTGGGTCTTCCAAGTTAGCCAGTAACCAAGTCTGAGTGAATTAAGAAATGACTTCAAAATTTCCAAACTATAGTTTGTAACTGATTTCCTCCTACTTAGTGATAATGGTAAGTCCCCAGGAGACTCCAGCTTGTGCTTCCTACAGAGAAAGGATCAATGATACCAAAGAGTTAACCTCTCTTAGCTGGGGGGAATTTTAAAATGAATTGCTTTCCGGCTTCCTAAAAATGTTACTTTGGAGGTATGACTCTAATTCATAGCCAGATGTGCAAAGGCGTCCACCATGTCTGGAGACAGCTTAGGCTGGAAGCAGTTTCCTAGGGAAATAAACCAGGAAGTGCATCCTCTCTCCATCACTTGCTGAGTGTGCATGCTCCTCATACAAACCATGCAGGACCATAAGGGCTGGGGAAAAATTTTCTAGTCTCTTAATTCTTATCGTTAATATTTTAGGCTGAATGACGTGAAATGCCATTTGTGTGGGTCAAAACCAGTCAGATATGGACAAAGTCAGACAGTTCCACCTACCATCAAATGGACCGAAAGATGTTAAATGGTAATGTTGGGAAAGACTGCAATAAGACGAGGTTGCTCATACTCTTGTGGAGGTAATATAAATTGCTATAATGTTCTTAGAGATAAATTCGGTTGTATATATAAAAAACTTGAAAGTTTTTCATGCTCTCTGATACAAAACCCTAACATCTGAGGATCCATCATAAGAAGTACAAAGATGTAGTTTCCAACATTATTTAAAATAATTTGCTGGGGCACCTGGGTGGTTTGGCCAATTAAGCATGTGCCTTTGGCTCAGGTCATGATCTCTGGGTCTTGGGTTCAAGCCCCGCACCAGGCTCCCAGCTTGGCGGGGAGTCTGCTTCTCCCTCTTCTCTCTCTCCTTCTGCCCCTTCCCCACCTCCCACTGTTCATGCTCACTCTCTCTCTCAAATAAAAAAATAAAATCTTTAAAAAAAAATAAAATAACTGCTTAGATGTCTAATAATAAGGACTATACAATAACGTTGGAGAATATAAAAGTAAATAAAGATACTCAAAATAAAAACTCTGGAAGATATAATTCTGGGTGATTTTTTCTTTTTCATTTCTTTTTTTAAATTTTTTTTAAAGATTTTTTTTTTATTTGATAGAGAGACAGATGACAAGAGAGGCAGGCAGAGAGAGAGGAGGAAGCGGGCTCCCTGCTGAGCAGAGAGCCCGATGTGGGCCTCGATCCCAGGACCCTGAGATCATGACCTGAGCCAAAGGCAGAGGCCTTAACCCACTGAGCCACCCAGGCGCCCTCTTTTTCATTCCTTAAAAATTTCTGTGTTTGTAAATACATTTTTATAGTCATAAAAAATATTTTGAAATAAATATAACTATAGAAATTTTCAAAAAAGAGCCAAAATCATCTACTCCCCCATATACCTTGGAGACTGAAGACCAGAACTACCTTCAACCCCACACACTCAAATTACTGTATGTTAACATGATATTATTCTAGGGCACTCCCACCCAGGCAAACTCCTCGACTATTTCTTATAGGAATTTCCCTAAAGAGCCATCAACTCTTCCATTAAAAAGCACTGACTGAAAAAAAAAAAAAAGTAGGGGCAAAAAACATTGCTTGTACCTTCAGCCTATTAAATCCTTGCACCAAACTCTTCACCTCTCTGTTTCCAACAGTCCGGGACGACTGTATCGTGATCCTTAACCAGCCTTAATGCACCCCACACTTCCGCACACACACATGAGGAAAGACCTACCTTCCACCAACTTTCCAATTCTCAACAAATTCTGATCTTGCCATCCAAATTGTAGGAGATTTGCTAGCATAAAAATCAATAAGATGATCAATACTACAGAGAACCTAAAGAGGAAGGTAGGTTAAGAAGCAGTATTCCCCCACACTCAGTAACATTCAGGCAGTGAGATAAGGCAAAGTGAAGTATTGCTTAATGTGCTAGGTAGCATCCTAGGATAACCCCACACGCCTTTCACCTTTGTATAATCCCTTCCCCTGTGAGTGTGGGTGTGTACTTTGATAGAATGAGATACCCCCATTGTGATGATATGATTAAGGTGACAGTAAGGAATTTTTCAGTTGACTTTGAGTTAATGAGAATAAAAATTACTCTGGTGGACCCAGGTAATCCTAGGAGGCTCTAGAGGCAGAGCGTTTTCTCAGGTTGATGGTAGAATTCACAAAGATTGCAAGCACAAAGTGTGGGGCTGGGGTCACATGGAAAGGCATGTGGGTGGCCTCTAAGACTAAAGATGATTCCCAGCTGGCAGCCAGCAAGGAAACAAAAGTCTCCATTCTACAATCCTCAGGAGTGGTATCCGGCCATCAGCCCAAATGATCTTGGAAGCAGAGCTCTCCCCAGAGTCTCCATATGAGAACTCAGCCTAGCCAACATCTTGATTTTGATCTTGTGAGGCTCTAAGCAGAGAAAGTGGCTAAGCACGTCTTATCTTCTGATGCATGTAACCATGAGTTAATAAATGGGTGGTGTTTTAAGTCCCTAAGTTGGCAGTTTTTGTTACACAAAAGAGAAAACCAATGAACCAAGTCAGGGATACAAGTTCAAGATAAGATAAATGATCACCACAAAGCTCTCAAGGCTCATGTTGGATCCCAAAGCAGTGTGGATGCCCAGAGGGACCCACCCAACAGCCTCCTACAAGGGAGGCCTGCACAAACCAGAAGGGCAATCAGTGACTAAGCAGATCTTTCACTGGAAGAAGCAACAGGTCACACGGGAAGGGGCGGGGGTTGCACCTAAAGCTGTAAGATGAAAAGGTAATAGAATTTTTAGTAGGTGCCCAATTCTCCCCTTGCCAGTTGGCAGCAAAAGCAAACTGCCCCAGAGATGAGATGTAGACTTGGCATGAACACACTGAAGATTGCAGCCTGGCACTGAGTTAGACGGTAGGGGCACTGGGGTCAAGGGCACGGACGAAGAAGGGTTAGCGGAGGGGCAGACCAGCCAGACAGGTCTCCTCAGTGTCCGTCAGGTGCAGTACATGGCCCATTGCCCGGATCCAGTTTCCCTACTGTGAGGTCTTCTTTGAAGGTCCATCTCCGCTCTTCTCTATCACCTTCTCACTCTCCCTCCAAGGACCAAGATAAATCCCATCTCTTCTAGGAAGTCTGCCCTACCACCCTTGCCTGGCATCACCTTCCTGTAGCTGAATGCTGACTTCCAATGAAAGATCCCTGATTGATAGAAGGCATTTCCCCGGCGCCTGGGTGGCTCAGTTGGTTAAGGGACTGCTTTCGGCTCAGATCATGATCCTGGAGACCCGGGATCGAGCCCCACATCAGGCTTCCTGCTTGGCGGGAAACCTGCTTCTACTTCTCTCAGTCCCCCTGCTTGTGTTCCCTCTCTAGCTGTGTTTCTCTCTGTCAAATAAAAAAGAAGAAGAAGGCATTTCCTACTTGATTCTTTTCAGGAGCAATGACTTCCTTTCTTCAAGCAAAACCCCACCCCCATTTCAAGGCAATTTTAATGATTAAAAAGTTTCTCCTCATGGCGCCTGGGTGGCTCAGTTGGTTGGGCGGCTGCCTTCGGCTCAGGGCATGATCCCGGAGACCCAGGATCGAGTCCCACATTGGGCTCCCTGCTCGGCGGGAAGCCTGCTTCTCCCTCTCACTCTTACTCCCCCTGCTTGTGTTCCCTCTCTGGCTGTGTTTCTCTGCCAAATAAATAAAATCTTAAAAAAAAAAAACCAAACAAACAACTTTCTCCTCAGATGAAGCCAAAATCTATCACTTAGTAACGATGTCACTACTTCTCTGAGACGCACTTTCCCCATTTCAAATGGGAATAAAATTAGTACCTCCCTCAGAAGATAGTTGGGAGGATTAAATAAAATAGTCCAATTGGAAGGCTTGACTGTGTCTGATGCATAGTAAGGGCTTGATAAATGGCAGTTGTTGTTACATCATTGAAAGAAATGTTGTAAAGCATCCATTACAATGTCTGATGTGCTGCGGGCTCTCTGGGAATGGCTGTTCTTATCAGCTGTGGCAGCAGAAGCCATGCAGAGACCCCACTCCTCTTTTTTCAGGTGATACCTTCAAAATATGTAAAGACAGTTGGGTAAGCTGCCTGAAATATAATATATGGCAAATAAATGTTATTTCCCTTAATCCCCTAGTATCCTCTTGTCCAAGTACAGGTCTGCATTGCAGGTTATCTTTTCCATCTTTTCCAGCCCTCTGCTGGATTTATAAATGCCTTTCTCCACGTGAAGCCCCCTCTCCAAACTGAAAAGAACTCTGCAGTGTGGCTGAGAATGTGGGAGCAGAAGGGCCGTGACCACCTTCACCTGGAAACAACAGTACTCCTAACTTGATGGAACGCTTGTTCAAATATAAACCCAGAATTTCACGTCGATTTCTACTGCTGGTTCTCTAATTGAATCCTTCAAGATTATTTGAAATTGGAATTCTATCCTCCATCATATCTGCTCTTCTTCTTGGTGTTGTCATCTGCAAGTTTGAGAGACTGCTTCCCAACTCCTTCATTATTTGGCCCCAATTTTGTTCACATAGCTCATCTCTCTTTTTTTTTTAAAGAATTTGGAAACTGTTTTCTTTTTTTTTTTTCACGATTTTATTTATTTGACAGAGAGAAACACAGCCAGAGAGGGAACACAAACAGGGGGAGTGAGAGAGGGAGAAGCAGGCTTCCTGCCGAGCAGGGAGCCCGATGTGGGACTCGATCCCGGGTCTCCGGAATCATGACCCGTTGTTTAACCAACTGAGCCACCTAGGCGCCCCCACATAGCTCATCTGTTGATGGATTTTTAGATGTTTATGGGTAAAAAAAGTTCTGTGCTTTGTAATATCTTCTGCAGTAGTAGCATTTAAATTTTTGTAGCTGAAGCCCATGGTGAGAAATACACTTAATATTGCAACCCAGTCCATTCACACACACACACATACACACACACACACACACACACACACACACCCTGATATAAATGTTTAATAAAATTATACTTATATTCATGAAGCTCTCTGATGTTGTCCATTCTATTGCATGTTATTATTATTAATTATTGGTCAAGACCCACATAATTGATTTCTTGGTCCATTAATGGATCCCAGGCCATAGTTTGCAATATGCTATTCCACAAAAGGGCTTTTAAAAATTTCCCACTAAGGTGGCAGGAAAAAGTTGTGCTCAAGGACAGGGAATGATAAGCAGTACTGCTTAAAGAAATCTTTGTTTTATCTTTAAAGCCCTTGAGAATATTGTGTTCTACTGCATAATCCAGCCATGTGTATTTTAATAGAAAGCTAGTAGGCTTTTCTCCATTTTTTTCTAGTAAAAATTATAATGCATAGAAGTGTTCTATTTTTATCCCATGCTTTGTTTGCCCTTCAGCCCTCCACCAGAAAGCCACTGACAGATGGGCATCCCAGTTTGAGAAGAAAAGCTCCACAGGTCCTGAAGCAGGCCTTCCCACATAGCCATTCCTCAGCAAGAATGGGTTTACTTATTCACAGGCTATTTCCCCGAAAAAGGGAATGTGTATGAGATAACAAATACTAACTGAGTTTTCCTCGGGATGGGAAGGAAATACAAGATAAAGGGATTACTTGTGAAAGACAGACCAGGAAGATGGGCTGTCTCAGGAGACAATTGCCCATGACGCTCCCACATTTCTGTATATCTTGCAAGCTGAGGCTTTGACTGCCTTCTTCGCTGACTATCTTTTTAGAGAAATTTTATGCCATCAAGCATCCTTGAAAGAACATGCTTGAACACAGAAAGAGTATCTCCCTTGGGGGCACCTGGGTGGCACAGTCAGTTAAGCAGTGACTCTTGGTTTTAGCTCAGGTCATGATCTCAGGGTCATGAGATCCAGCCCTGTATCGGGCTCCCCACATCGGTCTCCACACTCAGCACAGTCTGCTTAAGTTTCTCTCCCTCCATCTCCCTCTGCACTCAATTCTAAAATAAGTAAATAAATCTTAATTAAAAAGAAAGAAAATAAAAGAAATTCAATTTCCCTCAGAGGCAAAGGGCAGGTTTGTTTATTGTCGGGCATGATGTAGGTGCCTCCCTCCAGTCTGTGGCCAGGCATGCGAACAGCCTGTTGTATAAGATTTGGGATCCCTAAGCTCAGAGTTCCTCTCCTGTATTACACCCCACTGAGTGTGCAGATGTTACCTTGCCCTCTTTATGTCACCCTGTGGAAACTAAGGCTCAGGAAACTATAGCCAATTCTGACGCTCTGGCTACTGCCATTACTATGACTAACGTATGACTCTGACTTTACCTCAGACCTGGGAGTCTCCCGCCAGCTTACAGGACTTGTGGCAGCCTAATCCATGAGTTTGCAGGAGGGTAAAATCCGTAGCTTTTCTCAATTCTTAGCAGTCTCATGTTACTTGTTCCAACAGGCAAGTCCATGTCTTGAAGTAATTAAGTTCATATTTTTCTTATTTCATTTAGTCATTCAATAAATAAACATTTACTGAATAGTTTTAATCAATGCTGGAAGGTTTCCAGGAAGCTGAGGATATGGAGACCCAGCGTTTGCCAAAACCAAGTCTCATAATGATAAACAAAGGCCTCACAGTAAAACAACGTTTAGTGAGAGAAGACAAGCAAGTAACCAAGTGGGCTGACAGGACCATTTCAGAGAGCATTAATTGCTAGAAAGACAGAAATCCAGAGTACACAAGAGAGGGTGTTGGGTGGACATGAAGCAAGGGGTCACTTGAGGTTGGGTGATCAAGGAGGGCCTCTCAGAGGTGGTGAAATTGGAGCTGAGACATCCATGATGAGGTCAACCAACCAGGAGAAAAAGATCTTGGGAAAGAGTATTCTGAGAATGACTGCAGTGGGTGCCCTATGGCAGGAAGCAGGATGAAGTGCTCAGGAAACGAGAGGCCAAAAAGCCAAGGGAAGAATAATGGTGGATGAGGCTGGAGAGGGGGCAGGGCAGGAGCCTCGGGGGCCATAGACGGGCTTTGATTATCATTGTCACCTCTCTTGGCTCCTTCCCTTCAGCCTCAGAACCCTCCAGCTCTCCTCCCGTCTGAGAGTGCCTCTTTGGGCACCTTTTCCACGGAGCCCTGGATTGGAAAGTGAACTGCCTTAAGGCTTTCATTTATGGCCCACAGAAATATCTGCATGATGTGAATGGAATTGGAAAGATGGGGAGTGTGTCAGGGCCATTTCCAAAGCCCAAATTTCAGGTGCCTGGCAGCATGGAGGAGGGACTTCTGGGCACGGGTGCCCTGGGAACCCTTTCCATCACAGCAGCTGTCGGGACAGCTCCTTCTGGTTCAAGTTTAATTCCCAGATACAGGTGCTCATCTCCGGCAGCAAAGGAATGAAGAGTGGCTTCCAGTGGCTTATGTAAAGAGCTTCTGATACTTCATGAAGAGTCTTATTTGGCACTCACCGATTAGTGGCTTCCTGCAAGGGAAAAAGAGGAAATTGACCCAATACTTTGCGATGAGGAAAGTCATTAGGTAATCATATCAATTCCTTATTTTTGCATGAAACTCAAGAATAGGGTAAAACTTAACCTCTCTGTCAAATTAATCAATTTAGTTAGATCCCCAGATAAAGTAAAACTAGTTTCGTTAATCTACTAACTAAAAGATATTAGGAGACCACAAGTCATAAGTCTATAATATGGTATGAACGTCAAAAGGAAGTCCACATTATTCTTTCTAGTAACTCAAAATTACCACTACCGTGGGTTTCCGAAGAGATACTGAACCCGATACAGGGAAGACAATGTTCCACGTGATACCACTTGACCTATCCAGTGGTACAGTTCATGTGGTCTGTGGTATACATGTATAATTTTTGCTTCCCTTAATACTTTAGGAATCCCATTATTTCATTGTTAGGGGTTGTCTCCTTAGTGAACAAATTTTTGTTGTAGATAATTCACAGGTAAACTCATCAGAGGTGACAAAGTCCTATGAGTATCTGGTCATGACTGATGATATCTTAAGGAGATGGAGAATTACTGGAGCAGGATGACAAAGCTATTTGAATTCTCTGATATGAGCAAGGAAAAGGAAAAGGCTACCATTCCGGTGAGAACTAGAGGCCCGTTTCAGGGAGCTGGTCCACGCGAAGTAGATGTGAGAGTATCTCCAGCAGGTACGCTATCTCCAGATCAGGGGGAGTTGGCCACACAGCAGCGAGGCGAGGGAGTCCCAGGGAGATTCTTCCCCAAGCTCACTGAAGACAAAGTAAGAGTTTCTTGAAATTGCTCTGTCGCAACATTTATGTTTTTTGGTTTGGAGAACACATTGCTTTTTGGTCCAGAAGGATCTGAAAACGCTGGTGGTGGGAATTTCCATGGCACATGGATTTCTGGATCCAACCTGATCCGAGGCTCACGGTGCAGGCAAAGCCAGACTGCCACCTACTGACACACAGAAGGGGTGGCCTGGCATTGCTCTTGTTCAGTGTAACAAAGATGCACTTGATTACAAATGGCCACTGAACCCCACCTGCCATAGGAATGAAGGAGTCATTGATTTGAGACATGGATTATCTATTTCTTTTAATGGTTGAAAAAAATACTTTGCCCAAACGTACATAGTATCTGCTGGTGGGGCAAATCCAGAAGGAGTTGGGTATGTGGAGGTTGAGTAAGGCAAATATGACTTCATTTCAAATAGCTCTTCCAGCTTCTTCGGTATAAGAAAGGAGAGATAGTAGGCTTGCTTCATTTAACTGAAAATTCCTTGAAGGCAGAAATTATATCTTACTTAGGTTATTTTTTTTCCTGGGTTGGACATCTCTCCTAGCATGTACTAAAGGCTAACCACAGTTGATTAAATTCTAATAAGAATAATAACAATAATAATAATATGGCTCACAAAATGAACCAAGATAACCCTGGGTTTAAATCCTGCCTCTAAGTGTGTCAGTTTACTTAAGCTCTCTGTTTAAATTATAATCTTTTTTTTTTTTTTTTTGAGGAAGAGAGAATACAAGAGAGAAAGAGAGAGAGAGCATGAGTAGGGGAGAGGGGCAGAGAGAGAAGCCAACTCCCCACTGATCAGGAAGCCCAATATGGGACTCGATCCTAGGACCATGGGATCATAACCTGACCCGAAGCCAGATGCATAACTGACTGAGCCACCCAGACATCCTTCAATTATAATCTTTAAAATGAAGATGACGTGACTTCCCTCACTGGGTTGATCTATGAAGACTGCATGTCATGATGGACACAACAAACGTATCACAGTGCTTGGCACACAGTAATTCTTCAATAAACAGAAGTTGTTAAAGAGCAAAACAAGCCTGAGGTTCTATGCGCTCTGCCTGTTCTGACCCAGGGGGATGGTCCCCTGCTTTCCTCGGCTTGCAAAAAGTTTCTTCTGCTGGCCAGCCAGTGGCCTGACCTAACGCATGAACACAACCCAGAGAACCATCGTGAAGCAGCTTGGGGAGGTGGGAGATTAATTGAAGACTTTTATTATTGTTATTTTTAGTTACAAAACTGCAGAGAAACAATTCCTGTCAGAGAGTGCATCTCTTGCTAGAAGGCAGAGACGCAGGTGGGTGGAGGGTTGACCATTAATCATAAGGAAGCAGGGAAGGAAATTGAGACAGGAAACATCAACAACAAATGTCCTTACTCTGGGTCAACCTTAAGGCCCAGGCACAGACCAGCAGGCTAAAAGCTGCCCCCCTCACCCCCCGCCCGCCCCCGCCACAAACAAAGGCACCAAAGAGGAAATAGCAAAGCAATAGAATGTCAAACCAAAAATAAATCGGGCATGTCTCCCTTGTAATGCATAGGGACCTGCTCCTCTTCTACTTGGTTCTCAGTGTCTTGTTGAAATTCTGGGAGTCTGTCCTGAAAGAAAATGCTTTTGTGCAAATAAGAAAGTAGAGGCCAAGATAGTGGAGGATAGGCACGTAGCTTCACCTAAATTTCATGAGCCTCATTTTCTAGCCTGTGAAATGGGGATAAAATCCCTATGTTCCCCTCCTTACAGAGCTACTGTGGAGACCAAAGGATAACAAGGGAGACAGTGGACGTGGACTTCTCATGATTCTTGAGTTGTTTTTTTTTTACTCCTGTCTTAATAGAAAATGAAAAACTGAAACCTTAAGAGGCTCGTCCTGCCCTAATCGGCTGAGGTGGGGCTACGCTGCCACAAGTTTCTGAAGGGATCTGAGGGTTTGATTCAAACTTCTAAAGAAAACTGACTTCCCGTCGATTTTGTTAAAAGTTGCCTTTTCCAGACAAGTACTTCTTTTTTTGAACGCAATAAATGCCATAAATATTACAAATTAAGCCCTAAAGGATAAATTAAATATTTATGTTACAGTAGTTTTATCTCTAAAAAATCTTTTACTCTCAATATCATTTTTAACTTCAGTTATTGCATTATGTGGGGGAGGTATTAAGAACACAGGCTTGGTGGGGGGGCCTGGGTGGCTCAGCCAGGTAAGTGTCTGCTTTTGGCTCAGATTGTGATCGCAGAGTCCCAGGATCGAGCCCTGCGTCGGGCTCTCTGCTGAGCAGGGAACCTGCTTCTCCTTCTCCCTCTGCTATTCCCCCTGCTTGTGCTCTGTGCTCTCTCACTCTCTCCTTGTCAAATAAATAAGCAAAATCTTCAGAAGAAGAAGAAGAAGAAGAAGAAGAAGAAGAAGAAGAAGAAGAAGAAGAAGAAGGAGAAGAGCAGCACAGGCTTGGCGTCAAACAAATTGGAGCTCAATTCCCACACAATAAGCAGTATTTATGTGTTATTTAGCAATTTAACTCCTCTGTGTCTCAGTCTGTTCATCTGTAAAGTGGGAGGAATAATGGTCTTAGGGTTTGCAGTTGCAGTGAAGACAGACAGACAATAGGCAACTCCTTCATGTCAGAGGACACCCTGGAGGGAGAGAGGGATGTATGCCAGCAGTGACCCTCTCCTTCCGCCACCCAATCAGAGGAAACTGCATGAATGGCCTTGCTCCTGCTAGCACATTCCATGATCGTTTGGGCATACAGTCCTTATAGAAAATGCATAGTAAATACATGGACAGTAAAATAGCTCTCCAAAAAAAAATGCACATCTTTATTGTAAATTTTAATAATGGATATGTCCCATTCAATTTATAAATATTAATACTGTTTACATACCTTTCTAGCCAATTCATTCTCATGGAACACTTTCATTGCCAAACCCTGGCCTCCCTAGCCAACCTATAATTGCAATTCAACATGACTAATGAATGGAGTTGCTTCCCAATCCCTAAGGCTTTTCCCAAATGGTGTACCGTCATTAAATCTGACACGTGAAGTTTCTAAGTTTTAAACCATCTCTCACTCTTGTCTTCATAGTCGTTTAACTGAATTTTTCCCAGCTTCAGGTTTAAAGCAAGCCTAATTGATTGCATCTGCTGATTTCCGTAGTGTAAAGACTGCACAACGGCGAATTTCAAGCTACTGACCTATCATCACTGAACGCAGAGCTGGGGAGAGATGTCCAGTAGCACACCATTAGGTAGCATTTCCACCACATTGAGGCAATAGACAGAAATAACTTCAAGAGTGCAGGTAAAGTAAAATGCATTAAAATATTTAGGAAGGAATTTTTAAGTATTATTGTCTTTGTTTTTAGTATCATTTCTTTTAGTATGAGTTTAGAGCATTTAATTTATTATAATGACTGTGTTTCACAACTGGCTCTCAAAATTCCTGAAAATATACCATTGGCTCTCATGGGCCGTTACAAGCTTGCTCTAGCCACCACTGCCCATGGCTATTACCAACATTTGGATTTTCCCCTTATGTGAACACAATTTCTGAGCTGTGTCCCAAAAAGGAAATAGTTGCACCTAATGCAATATTTCTTTTTTTTTCTGCTACTACCCCAACCCCAAGATTCAACCCTAGGAATTCAGCATTATCCATCATCAGTCACGTATACTTGTTCTATTCCTGTAAAGTCCACTGGACTGTAAGGTGAGGGCTGTATTGCACAGTCTCACACACACAGTACTTGTTCAGTCAATATTTGCAAAATTATTTACATGGTATTCCAAGCGATCAAAACTTTCTTAGGGCATACAACAATTTTCCTTTCCTTTGCTGTCCCTTTCGTGCTGAATTTATGGACAAAATGGCATAAGACCGAACAGATACTGTGAACCAAGCCCGCCATGATTCTTGTCTCCATAGCCCACCCTTAGTTGTTGAGTCACGGCTCTTTGCAAGGTGGAACAACTGGTAGAATTATCTGAATGTGACCCCAGGGGTTCTCTCTGGATGGCGTGGACTACAAGATAGCCAGGATCAGCAGAAGGGGCTACACCCGAGCTCACCTCCCCAGGGGACAAGTAACTTCCCCCTTTAGAAGGAGGCCCTAAGTATTAGGTGCTGGGCAGCTAATGTACCCAGACAACTCCTACCTAGAGTTAGCAGCCCAAATCCAGATGACCTACTGCCGAGCAATCTATGTATTCTCCACTGGTATGGGTCCTTTCTTTGTTTAACTGCCATGTAAAAAAAAAAAAATTAAAAAGAGAGTTCCAGCAAGTGGTGAGGTCCAATCACTGGAAGGAAGAACTACACTGAGGGTCCACCCATGCCCTAGCCCAATACACCTCTGGGATGGTGAGA
Source organism: Spilogale gracilis (assembly GCA_004023965.1). Taxonomy (NCBI): domain Eukaryota; kingdom Metazoa; phylum Chordata; class Mammalia; order Carnivora; family Mephitidae; genus Spilogale; species Spilogale gracilis. Next base: position 17,294 of record PITA01008197.1, on the reverse strand, counting down.
GAATCTGCAGACCAGTACCTTCTCTTCCCTCAATGACCTGTGGCCTATGGTGGTTTCTCATTTTCCCAATAAAGCCTGTATTACTACCCAAACTGTGTGTGACATTGTCGAATTTGCATCACTTCAGATGGAGCCCATGCAACAGAACGGGTAGAGCCCTAGCAGGAACCCACATTCAGGACAGGTGACTCGCAGGGTTCCACATTAGCTATGGTTCTATGTGTAGTTCTGAGGGAAAGCTGGAGATAAGGAATCTGGCCAGCTGGAGCCCTGTGGTCCCCCAAAATAATGTGTGATCTGGAGATGAGTTCTTTAGGTCCCTATTCCACAAATTGGGTTATCACTGAATTTCCAGTGCACACACAAGCTAAAAATAACCAAAAGATAGTCAAACAAAACAAAACCCTAGTTTCCCCTTGACACCTCAAAGCCCATTGAGCTACCAAACTTGATGTCATGTGATCTTTACTTGTGAGTTCTTATTGATGCCTAGGCAGGAACTGAGAGCACAGCGTCTGAACCTGAAGACGGGACTTTGTTTTGGGGTCCTTTTGATTATATCAAAGGAGGTATAACAGGCTCAATTCTGCTGGATGTTGTGACAAACAAATATCTAACAAACAGTAAAACGTAGTCTTAGTTCACTGAAGTGTCTACAAATGATCCAATAAAAATAAGGAAGATCCCCCAAAAGATGTTAAGTATAGATGCCAGCATGTTTTGCCTTTGTGAGTCCTTTCTGTTCATCGTATAAAAGAATACCCAGAGTCATCAGCACAGTGCAATGGGCTGCCACCTTAGCAGATACAAGGCTTGTAGTGACTCTAGACTCAACATCACTGCTTGACATTGTGAAAAATATTTGGAGATAATTTCTGAGTCACCGCATGAGGTCAGGCCACACGAAAAGAATAACAGTTTCTTCATGCTCTTGTTCCAAGAGTTCAAGAGCTATACAGAAGCTAGATGATCCATGCCCAAAGAAAATCAGAGCCCATTTCATAGTATTCTCTGGGTGCCTAATGCATGTAGATAGAATACTACATTGCAGAGGAGCAGAGAAATGAAACCAGGGTTTGCTTCATGTGCAGTACACCTCAGCCATGAGAGCATAATGGGGCAATTATCTTCCCCACTGAGCCGCCACCCTACAACTCACCCCACGAGGCCAGGCTGCTCATGGAGTGATTGAGTGTGAAGGCGTTTTCAGAAAGCAATAGCCCCCACTTGGCCAAACTTGGCAGCAGGCCCGTGCCACTTAAAAGACTGAGGTCAAGGTATTTCAGTTCTTGGATGGCACAATGACGCCACTAAACAAAGAGAACAAAATCCTTGCTTGTCGAGATCTAGGTCTGACTGTCAAGAACCACATGGATCTACAAAAGCTCCTTCCACCCTCAAAGAAGCAAACAAACAAACAAATAAAATCCCAAGTCGTTCAGGTCATCTTAAAAGCCACTTGAAAAACACCAAATTGTTTTAGGCAGTAAGCCTGTTTCAGGAAGATGTCCCAGGGATCATCACACATATTGGTCTGAAGGGCTTTTGAGCCACACATGGGGGAGTCTGCCATTTTCAACATCAGTCTTTTTATAACCAGCAAAGTGATCCTTTTTGAAATTGCTTAAGGATTATTAGCATTGGAAGGAGAGGAATCTAAGACCTCCATATCATGATTCCTTCTTTCCAATAAATAATATATATTTTTTTATGTTGGAAATCACATTGTGTTTGAGACAATCAAATAATTATAGTGGCACAGAGGAAGTCAGCACACACACAGTAGCCCACACCCCCAGGGCTGCTGACACATGCCCGTACTAACACTACTCTGTTGGGAAGATCCTTTTTGAACAGGGGGAAAGGCAGAGGTCATGGCAGCCTGAGCCACAGAATCTGATTATAATAAATGCTGTAAAGAAATTGTATGCAATACTGACAATAGTGATTGAAGAGACGTGCCTATCATTTCTGTCTATAGACTCACAGAGGTTTTCTGTGGGCTACCTGAACCCCAGAGCCCTATCTGAAAGACAGAAGGTTGCTGCAAAATCCAAACATTAACAGCTTGGTTTGGATGGAGACATCTGACTTGGGTGACCTATTTATCCATTGCACATCTACCTTTGGCACCGTTGTTTCTGTATACAACATTACAACATAGACATTCTTATGATTTCATGTTAATTGAACAAATAAGACGCCCTACGTACACACAGGGCTCACCTTTATACAGCTCCCATCCATCTAACAATACCTACAGCATTTGTATTGAATAATCCCTGTCTTTATTTGGAACACTGGAACTAGGTCAGTTTTTGTCCCTTTAAAAAAAAAAAAAAAGAAACTACCATGTTTTTTCCAGACTGGGATAGTTGTTTTTGACCCTTTCATCTACCACATAATAAGTGTGAAAGCTATGCTTATCATAGGGATAGAAAGCCATCTTGGAGGTCTCTGCAATCCACCAAGTGTGAAACATCTGAGATTTTTAAAGGTATTCATGTTGTGGGTTCTTAGTATTCAAACCTAAAGCATAAGTAAATGGTTTCAAGGTGGACATATTACACTGATTACCAGACTCCAAAGTAACATTCACATTCTACTGCTAAGATGACACACACCTGCCTTTGCCTACCAGTGAGTTTAATTTCTCTACCAACTACAAATTGGCAGATTATGCCTTGCATAGTCATTGACTTTTAGTGTTTGAACCTTTTAGTGTTTCAACAAGTTTCCAGATCTAATCATCAAATCATAGAGGCAAATACAAAAAAGTGCGAAGCATCATGATTTAGCAGTTTATAAATGCCAATAAAATTGATGTACATAAAAAGTTACATTGCAAGAAATTATTTTTAACTTTAATGAATTTTTTTAACTTTAATGAATTATTTTTAACTTTAAGAAAATTCTAGAAAAAATGTCAGTAGTTGATGCATGACTGATTATAAGGATTCAGGTTTACATCTGACTGGCTCCAAACCCTGTCCTCTTTAGTACGTAAACATTTCCGGAAATGTCTGCCCAGCTTGCCCTATCCACTGACCTTCTCATATCTTGTCTTTTAATTAAATGTCTCCAAAACACCCAGTGACTTTCACATCAAGGAGACATAAAACAATTCTTAGGTAGGAAGACCTGGAAAAAAGACTTGGGGCCTGTCCGCCAAAGGGATTCTGGAATGTTCCTTCCCTAGCAAGGGCATCTCATGCCATTCAGTGTTCTGGAATATTAATGTCACACACCAAATAAATCGGTAATAAAAATGCCTGCATTTTAATGTTTGGAGGATGTTTATGTGAGAAACTGTTCTTTAAAAACGTCACCTGTCCTGATTTTGATCTGTACTATTAGGTGTGTAAAATGGTACCAAATGGGGGAAACCAGGGAAAGGGTACATGGAGCTCTGTGTACCATGTTTGCAACTTCTGTGAATCTATAATTAGTACAAAATTTAAAATTTTTATTAAAAATAAAAAACCATGGCCCGTGTTCTGCAGGAAGGTCATGTCTTCCAAGGTTGGAGGTAGAAACTCCTCCTTCCCTGCGTTCCTCCCAATCCTGGAACCATGGCTCCCAGAGGTCACCACTTGGTATAATTTGGAATTCAGAGTCAGGGGGCTGAGTTGTGACCCTGGCTCTCCCACTAATGGACTCTGTGATCTTGGTCATGCTACTTGGTTTCTGCATCAACTTCTTTATCTATAAAATATGTCTCCTTTTCAGAAAAGATCTCTTCTAGAATGAAAGAGAACAAAACAATTTGATGAGACATGAAGGCCCAGATCACCTGTAAAGTGACTTACAAATTTGGTTTTCCTGACAATTATTTCTGTCAGATGTGGTCCAAGAAACCTGTGGAAGACCAGCAGCTCCTCAAGTCTCAGCAAGACACAATAGAAGGGCTCCTGGCCTTCCTCTGGGCCTCAACCTCACTGCAAGCATCACCAGAGCCTTTGCTCAAAAGAAGCAGCTTTGTTCTTCTTCAATATAAATAGCTGCCTGCAGTTACCCTCCTCAAACTCCAAAACCACCTGGCTGCTGAGCTGCCTGCCACAAATCATATATGTCTTCACCATCACAGTGGATCTACCATCAGCTATGATGCAGGGCAACTCCCTGGATGCTTTCCAGGGCCGGTAACAGGAGAGGCCCTCTTGCCCAGGCATGTCCAGCAGAGCTGGGCAGCAGGAAAGGTCTGGAGAGTCCAAGGGCAAGAGGTCTGGATGTTCTTTTCCTACTGAAAGCTGAAGACCATCATTGCTTTATGGACCTTGCCTTCGACCTTGAAGCCACATGGGTCCTGGAAGCCTGCTTGGGCCTTCTGGATTTTTGGCTCTAAACAACAGCACTCCCCAAAGCTCCCCTTCTGTTCATGCCTAGTGCACAAGTCCAGTGTACTTAAAAAAAAAAAAACAGGTGCCCTGCTCTGTTTCCCACACACAATAAAAATCAACTGAGGGTTCCTGGGGGGTGGAGGAGAGGGATAGTGTGGCTGAGTTATGGAAAAAATAAAAATTAATAGAAAATTTTTTAAAAAGTCAAGGGGAGGGATTTAAAAAATCAAATGGCTGTTGGTCTAAAGCTGTGGTTCTCTGAGCATGGTGTGTGGACTATCAACATCCACCTCCCCTGGGAAATTCTTAGAACTGAGAATTTGGGAGACACACTGCAGACCTACTGAGTCAGTTACTCTGGGAGTGGAGCCCAGCAATCTGTGCTCTAACAAGAGCTTTAGATGTGTCTGGTGCAGCTGAAGATTGAGAACTACGGCCCTTGAACTTGCTGGAAAGATCTTACCTCTGTCCACAACTGCTTCCCAAGCCCCACATACTGGCCGCTCTTTGGCAAATTCTACCTCAAGACCATTCAGGGAGTGGAGATTTTAAGAACCATGACTCCCAGCTTCTCTGCAGAGAACATCTTAGATAGGGGGAGTCGTGGTGTGAAAGAGATAGACTAGCGCACCGGGTAAGCATAGACTTGTGATAAATACACCTCAGGTGGTTCTGGCCATAAGAGCAAATACCCAGGCACCGGGTCATGTACCAGATCCTTGTCCACAAGCATCTCCCCTTGCAGCCTTCCCAAGACAGAGCTCCGATGCCCACCATTGAAGATCTCTTCTTGGGGGCATTCGGTCGTCTTGGCTTACTTTTGGAACATATTTATCATCCCAGATTTTAAAAGGCTGGACTATGTGCCCAAGGAACAAGGAACTTCTTTCTACCCCATGGATGGTCACAACCCTCCTTTACTTGAGAACTTTATGTAAAGATGTCCTTAAGGTACAAGCAGGTAGTGACACCAAAGTAGACTTGAGGACAGAACTTGAGCCTAACTAGTTAACGACGAACTCACAGCACTGCCTAGGGGAGGTGAGGGGACTGATAAGTAATGGACTGCTAACATTCCAGCTCATCTTTCCTTTTCTCTATTTGGAAAACAACAATAGTTAAATGCAAATACCCCAGGGTTTAAGTGTCATTAATATCTTATGTATGCATTTGTATATTAGGTCAATTTCCTAACTGACAAAGGCCTTTTGGACAGCACTGGACAACAATAGGTAAGTGGGGGCAGGGGCCAGTGAAAGAGAAGCAGATGAGAGAGAAGGTGTCAAATTATACATTATTGACTATAGACACTTTGTTCATAGATTCTATCTATTAAAAATTCCAAATTTTTGGAGGCATCCTCCATGCATCTGGCACCTATTAGACCCCAAAGGCTTAAGAGGAATAAAACACAGCCCTTCTTTTCAAAGGGCTTACCTTCTAGTAGACAGACATAAACAAAAGATTGAAAACAACATAATAAATGCTGCGGTTAAGGTGTGGATGACTTGTTATGTGATCACTGAAGAGAGGAAGTATTGTTCCTTGGGAATGCACTGGACATCTTCCATCTGCCTTTCTGTACCTGCTTTCAACCTTGTGCACCCCATAAGTGGTTTGGCTGTGGTAGCCAGCCTCCAAGATGACCTCCAAGGATCTCCCTGGGGTTTAAGTTCCTGCATAACCTTCTGCTACATTACATTAAGAAGATATTGGTCAGAAGTAATGGCACGTGACTTTCAAGGTTAAGTCATAAAAACATTGCAGCTTCTTCACAGCTCTCTCCTTCTCTTGAATCACCTGTTCTGGGGGAAACAAGCAGCCATGCCACTAAGACACTCAGGTAACTTTAGGGAGAGGCTCATATGATGAGGAACTAGGGCTTCTACGAGTGCACAACCCTGGGAACAAGTTCTCCAGCCTTCAGGTAACTACAACCCCAGTCAACATTTTTTTTTTTTAAGATTTTATTTATTTTATAGAGAAACACAGTGAGAGAGGGAACACAAGCAGGGGGAGTGGGAGAGGGAGAAGCAGACTCCCCTCTGAGCAGGGAGCCTGATACGGGGCTCAATCCCAGGACACTGGGATTATGACCTGAGCTGAAGGCAGACGCTTAACGACTGAGCCACCCAGGTGCCCCACCAGCCCACTTCTTAAATGTGACTTCATGACAGACCCTGAGTCAGAATCCAGCTCAGCCTCTCCAGGATTCCTGTTCCACAGAGACTATAAGACAATGTTTGGTATTTTAAGCTACTAAATTTTGGAGTAATTTGTTACACAGCAATAGATAACTCACGCACCACTTATTTGGATGGCATTGGCAGGCTCCCTTGCCCTCTGATTTCTGGCTGGGCTCAGCTAGTGGGGGCTGTGTAGGGAGAGTAAAGGTAGAAAGCTAAGTGAGGTTAAGAGTTTGTTTCCCAGGCTTCCGTCCCAATGAGTCATTGAGCATTGGCTATAAAGGTCTCAGGTCCTATGTTGTGGTAACCCCCAGCAACTCAGGACTATGCTTTTCCCTTGCCCTTTCAGGCCCTGATGTTAGAAGTTCCCCCATCCTACAACCTCTTCCCTGCAGCTCCCATATACGCTGCCCATTCCTTTATAAATAGCCCCATATTATAAACTCTCCTCAAATTACCCAATTTGAGTATGCACCTGTTTCCTGCTTACACCATGACTATTACCAACAGTGAGAATCTGGAAGGCTCAAGAGACGCGCTGTTTGATCTTAGTTCTGGAAGAATGAGCATAATCCTGTCAAATAGAAAAGGGAAGAGCAACACACACCCTCACACCAGTAGCTACAGGCTAGGAAAAGATCTCATTCCAATAGCTTTTTAACTACAGTTGCTCAGTTCCTTGGGGCACCATTCACGCTGTGTTCTGGGTAGATGGCCCCTAGAATTGTGCGGTGGAGTCATGACTGTAGGGTTCAGTTTTAGTCCACACCCACAGGTGCATATAAAGTCTTATTTTCTAAATTTTCTACCCTTCAATTTCCATCTCTATTTCAAACAACCCATTCAGTAGGTGACAGAAACTTCTTCATCAACTTGACGTTACTACTTTCCTGTTTTCTAGGATAGAATGGGGCAATCAGAAGATTAAAGCATTCTTTAGATAATATCTCAAAACCCCAGATATTTCTCAATAGCGTTGTATATCTTTGCAGTACACTCATTCAGTCTTTGTTACAGTTCGGTGTAGGTTAGACGAGGGTTCAGAGTGGCCTATGGAAAGAGGTTTTCTGGCAAGCAGCTGATTAGGCTGCAGGGGCACACTTAATCTCTATAAGAGAGCAAATAATTTGTAAGGACTCTGTCCATCAACTGTTTGCATGCAAACAAGGATGCTAATTATAAATGAGTTTTATCTGCTCGATACATTGGCTCAGCAGCTCTTCCACTTGGAAGTCCTCAGTCAGAACTTTGTGAGAGTTAGTGGGGCTGTTGTTTGCGTTTAAAATACATTTCTTTAAAAACTGACTCAAATCCAGTGTGGTCACTAATTTGCATTGACCTTCCATCCAATTAGTGCCCGTCAAGCTTAACCACAGCTAAGACAAAGGTGATGGCAAAAACCAGCCAACAGCATTAGAATATAATCTCAAGGATCAATGAGGCACAGTGAAATCTTCTCAAATCCAGATTATGAAAAACCCTTGCAGTAGAACTCATTAAAATAAGAAATGACCCACTCATTCAACCAGCTGAGCTGTAGAATTTACCTTTTAATAAGGTTATTGGTTATACCATTGCAGATAGGGAAGCAGAATGGGAAAGACCCCTGAATCACAAAGGCCCAATTGAAGCCAAAATTAAATATGCTGATCCTCGCTTTTGACCTGAGATAAGATGTAGAAATGCTGGCGTTTACTATTGATTAAGCATCTGCTTGGAATTTCTTTATTCCTTTTTCTGCTTTCACAGAACACCTGCTGGGGAAGTGCACAAAACTGCAAGATCACTGGAAACTAGGCCATGAACTAATTCCTACCTCCTGCTATACTAGCCTCAAGTGTCTATCATAAATGCTGAACGGACAGTTGAGCCCCAGGAAACAAGACTTGATTTTCTTCCTAGCCAGCTATGCTAAGAAAAGCACCTGTACTATGTGCATCCAAGGTACAAGGACAGTTCTTGTTTAATATTTTTGTTTCTGTTATGCTACCCTTGTTGGGCTGTGAACTCCTTGCAGCTCCATGGATTGGATGAGGAGAAAGGAAGCCATCCTCCCTTGTCCTTGACAGACCATCTTTGATTATCCCATCCACCCAGGTTCTTGGGAAATGACAAAGGTACCATGGAGGAGGTGTACACACTCTGACATGATTGACAAAACCTATGTCTCACTCTTTTGTTTTGAAAATAATCTTTATACTATGTGTCGGTCCAGATTAGGCTAGGTTATGTCATGGTAACATCCTCCAAATCTCCATGGCTTCAAACCAAAGATTTCTCTCTCACTTGCATGACATTTCTTCATTATTGTCTGAAGAGTCTCACCTAAGTCATCTCTACACTGAGACCCAAGCTGATGAAGCAGCCAGCCCTCTGGAATGTTGCCTGGCCCTCTGCCAAATAACACACTAATTCTTTAAACTTCTCACATTTCATTCACCAAAATGTGTCACTGGAACAGGACTGAAGTCAATCCCACCATGTGTATGAAGGAATAAGAATCAGAATATGTATGAAGAGTCAGTCTTAGGACCCTTTGGAAAGTTCTACATGCACCTGCTGGGAGGAGGCCATCACAAGGGTAGAGAAATAAAAGGAGACAGAAGTAAAGAAGCAAGGAAAACAAAGAGCAAAGTAGAGCTACAGATAGGAGGAAATGTGCTGAGGAAAGATGGAATTCATGGAGATGATTTTTAGTCACTCATATGACCTATATTTAGATTCTTGACTGTTGCATATGCACAAGCAATCTCTCTTCTCACCTTCTTTACTTTGGCTCTTCAACTGATAAAAAGTGACAAGCAGAGAGGGTGATAAGCTGACAAGATAGAGCCGTGTGTGTGTGTGTGTGTGTGTGTGTGTGTGTGTGTGTGTGTGAGAGAGAGAGAGAGAGAGAGAGAGAGAGAGAGAGAGAGTATGCTGGTGCGGAAGAGCTGTCCTAGGAGGCAGGTGGTTTTATTAAGCCTACAAGACAATGATACAGGTGAGGTGTCTGAGAAGCAGGGGCGGCAGGAAATAGCTCCATTCTGGATCTTGCAGGGGTCCACACCCTGTTCCCACCAGGAGCTCCTTGGCTAAGGAAGTGGGAAATGTCGGAGAGTCTGTGGAATACGTTCAGTACACTGAAATGTGTGAGTCAAGAAATATTTCAGGCCACCTCAGAATGGATGCTCAGATTTGGGGAAAGAAATGAATGCCCCAGACACAGATCCTCTTCCTGAATACTAACGTAAGATATAGTAAATTCATTTTAAAAAATCCAATGGGTAAAGGATGGGTTTTCCATAAAAAGGGCTCAGATCAGGAAGTTTTTTGGGAATAAAAATTCATTTAAATACTTGCTTCAGCACTTCATTCATCAATATAAATTCTAGCTGCACTGGGGAGACCAGAATTTCAATTCAATCACTAAAAGAAAAACCTAGAAGAAAATACAGCTAAATATTTATGTAGTATCTGAATGGGAAGGGCTTTTTAAACATAAAAGCTATAAGAATATAACTGCAAAAGAGAAAAGTCAATAGATTTGACTACATAAAATTTTAACTTACTTGTCAAGAAATCAAAACTACAAGGTGTATCAAATGGGGGAAGGTGGGAGGGGGGACGTGGGGAGGAAGCTGACACCAAAGGTGATAGGCAATGAGTTGTACCTTCAATAAAGTGACAAGATTGATCCTCCTGTGTAAAGCAAGCAGAAAGCTGAACAGATTATATAAAAATGCTAGTTTAACCCGATATACTGGATATCAGGCAACAGGGTACCAGTGACTTCTGAGAGATGGGCCACAAGCAAGATAAACCTAATTTCCCAAGTTACTGCCTTAGGAGAGGCTCCAGGAAGAGGGGTTTCAAGCAGAGTCCAGCAGTCTCCCTAAATTGAAAAGAAGTTAGGAGTCTAAGGACGCCAAGTAGCTAGAACTTGCAGAAGGGAAGAGCGGAGAAGAGAGAGCTGCACAGAGAGAGAACTCTGGAGACCCGCAGAGGGTCTCCTGGTGTATTCAGCAGAACGCTAATCAGCACACAGGCATAAGGAGGCAGCTGAGCCTGGAGAAGGACTCACCGTGAAGGATTAGGAGGAACAAGTACTCAACACTCACCTAGGGCTAGCAAAAAATGTGTTTCTGCCAGCCAGATTGGAAAGCCTCATGGGGCATAGGATGGAAGATTCGGGAGCATCTTGTCGTCTCTGGCGGCACAAAGTGAACCCTACACTGATGGTTCTCAATATGGGTGATTTCCCCCGGAAGACATCTGGCAAAGCCTGTAGACAGTGCTTGTTGCCAAAACTTAATGGGGGGAGGAGTGCTAGTGTCTGGTGGGTAACAGGCAGGGATACTACTAAATATTCTACGAAGGAAGGAAGGAAGGGAGGGAGGGAGGGAGGAAGGAAGGAAAATGTGTTCTCCAGTCCAGAATAGCAATAGTGCTAATCAAAAGAAATGTCTTGTTGAAATGTTATTGAGGCCCTGACTAAAAGCAAGACTGAAAGTTCCAGACTATTTTTAAGTAAGTTAACTATGTCCCAGATCAAAGGCTCATGAATATTGGTAGGAATAAAAAAGGTAAAACTCACAATACCTGGCATTCAGTAAAAAAATTACCAGGCATGAAAAGAAGTAGAAAAACATAATCCACATTGAGGAGAAAATCAATCTTTCACGACTGACCCAGAACTAACATAGATATGCTTAGCAGACAAGAACATTGAACAAATATTGTAACTGTACTCCATATATTCTAAAGTTAAGTGGAGACAAAAAAGACTCAAACTGAATTGCTGGAGATGAAAAATGCAATTTCTAAGATGAAAAACACACCAGATGGGATCAACAGTGGGACTTTGCAAACAAAAGATTAATAAACTTTGAAGAAGTAGAAATAGAAACTATCCAAAATGGAGACACAGGGGAAAAAAAAGTTTTTAAAAATGAGCACAGTACTCGCAAACTGTGGAACAATTTTAATTAGCCTTATATGTGCTTAATTGAAATCTCCAAAGGGCAGAAAAATAGAAGAACAATATTAGAAAAGGGAAGGGTTAGCTGGCTGGCTCAGTCAGTACAGCATGTAACTCTTGATCTCAGGGTTCTGAGTTTGAATTGAACATGGACCTACTTAAAAATATACATATTAGAAGAAACAGTGGTCAATATTTTTCTTGAGTTGGTAAGTGTCTGAGAAATTCAATAAATCCCAAGCTTAATAAATGTGGGGGGAAAAAAGACACCAAGGTGCATCCTAATCAAATTGCTTAAAATAGGCAATAAATAGAAAAAACTTAAAAGCAACCAGAGAAAAGAAGACATGTTAAGGGTAAATGAACAAAGACACCGATGGCAGAAAGTTTCTCATCAAAAACAATGCAACCAAAAAGACACTGGAGTGACCTTCTTAATGTACTCCACCCACCGCACCCCCGGAATCCTATCAACCTAGAATTCTATACCCCAGGAAAATACCTTTCAAGCATTCGGGTGAAACACTCTTTCAGACACACAAAGTCTGAATGAATTTACCCAGCAGACCCACACGACGTGAAATGCTAAAGGCGTGAGAGAGATGATAGCAGATGGAAATACAGATCTACACAAAGGAATGGAGAGTGCTGAGAGAGTAAGTACGTGGTGCTCTGTGCCCCCGTCTGCAAGTTCTTCATCTGCAAGTTCTTAACTAAAGAGGTTGTCTATGAGCTGCAAAGTCTGTGCTTGGAGCATTGGCCAGAGGTCCTGGAGGAATCACGTGGGCCAGCATCATTTTAAAGTCAGGCTAATTGTCATTCCAGTGCATTCAAGAAAAAGGAAACATGCATACAATAGGGTAATGTGATGGTAACGCCCACTGAAGAGTACATTTGTTTCCTACAGCAGAGGAGTATTGGGTTTCCTGCAATGTATTATCCTTGCCTTTGCTCAAGAGATATTTTTGGTAAAGACCAGAATCAAGGTTTGTCCTATTTTTTTCAATCTTGAGACTGTAACAAGTCAAATATTTCATGATTCCTCCATGGACAGCCAAACAAGACACTCATCTAGGCTGGATAAATTTAAGAGGCACACTGTAATTTAATTCATCATGCATTGATTCATCCTGCAAATATTTATTCAGTTGACAAATATTTGTTGAACATCTGCTATATGCTAGGCGTCCCACCAGTGCTGTAGATACAACAGGGAATAAGAAAGACATAGTTCCTGACCTTTTGATGCTTATTTACCTAATGATTTCTGACCTTCCCAGATTCACTACATCTTTAAAATGCACACCAGATGGGCAAATGATATTACATCTTTTAAGTGGCTCTGATAAACTCATCCCCGTTTCCTCAAAATTTCTCACCATCTCAACTTCCTCATGCCGGATCGTCCACCACCCTTTTGTCTTCAGGCTTTGTCCCCTGTACCAGCATCCACAGAGCAGAGTTGAGGCTAGGGGAGGGAACACAACATGGGGGAGGAAGAGCATCTCAACCCCAATCATTTTCACCTTCTTCCGTAAGAATATACCTGTGCATTCTCTGTTGTGATCAGATTCTGATGAGAAAACATCTGAACTGAAAGACGCCCAAGGACGATGGGATGCTGGAGGTTGGCTGATGGAGGGGAGTCTAGGACTAGAGAGATCCTCCGTGCTGTCCAGTGCTGGCTGTGTGCCAGGACAGACCAGTAACAGAGTACATCAGCACCAGGTGTCCACTGGGTAAGAGCCAATCTCTCCCATCAGTTCCTCTGCCCCTTGTTCTCCCACAGCAATAGCTGAGTCCACCGCCCTCCCTATAGTTAGTCACAGAAATTCCACCGCCCTCCCTATAGTTAGTCACAGAAATTCCATGCTTAGCTAACAGACACTTATTTATCTTACATCACTTTCTCTGTTAGGTTTTTGGCTATCCCAATAAATAGCCTGGTTCTTGAGGGTGTGAGCTCTATTTCCCCACATCTTTATGGAAGGCAGCTTGGCCAAGTACAAAGAACAATGGATTGATTTAAAGTTTCTCCGTGCCATTTGATGTGTATGTAACTCTGGTAAACCTCCATTTCTGTCGAGTGGAAATATTCCTTTGTCAGGTTATTATGGGAATCCAATGATCCGGGAAATGTAAAGTGCTTTATAAGTTCCAAAGAAGCTTATGACTACTTTTCCCATATAATAAAAACAGTAATAGTGAGCATTCTGAGTCTGATGCTGGGTACACTTACAAATGCTGTACACAGTAACCCTATAAGGTCGTTAGCATTGTTATCCTCATTTTCAGATGAGAAAACTGAAAGAGAGGTTGACTATGTTGCCCAGCGAGGGTCAGACAATGAGTCAACAGCCGAAGAGACGCTTCTTTTATTGATTACTTTTCTTTGATTTTCCTTTGTGCCTAGCAGAGTGCATCACAGGTCACATTGTGTCATGAAATGTAATGTAAACATTGATTATGTAATTAAGCCTATTTATACAGTTCATGTAGGGAAACAGAACTGTCTTTCCCTTTGTGGGCTCCCCTCACTATCATAGGGCATTTACTACGTGTTTACCTTTAAAGAACATAACTTACCCGGGGGTTTACCAGAAGTCCTGCGGTTCTTTGCTCTGTATAACGGGGTGTGACCACATTGAGATCGAGTAGCATTAACTTGTTTCTTTCAAGCTTCTCAGGCTTTGTTACTCGTTATGAATAAGCCACTTCCCTGGTAGGTAATACTTAAAACCTCTCATCTGACTTTCTGTGTCCTGAGCATCTCAACCTGGAAATTGCTGGGGCCAATAAACTCACAGAGGGACACCTGTATCGGCCCCCTGCATCTCAGCTTCGGCCGTTTGTGATGGCCTGAGGCACTATATTCACTACGGTGACAATGCTGCTCCTTTCCCGGCTTATCTCCCCTTTGTCCTTGAATACAGATTTGTGGTTTCCAAGTTACAGTATTTACCACAATCCTAAAAAATATTTACTGTTTCTATCTGCAGGTGAAGGCTCTGGAGCAAAGAAGCCAAATATAAAATGTGTTTCTTTGCAGGCTGGATTCAAAATGAACACAAATGCAGTTTTTTTTCTCTTTGTCTTCCTGAGACAGCTCAGGCCGGTTTAAAGCAGCCTTGTCAGCCCCCCTAAAAATTGCCCCCCCAAAATGAGAACTTCAGAGTTCCTATTTTACATATAAGGAATCAGATGTCCAGGGAGAGGATGTGGCTTTTCCGGGAATCAGGCTTGCTTGCAGGACAGGTTGGTGAGATTCCAAATGTTCTGAATTCCCAGTGCACCATGCTTTGTTACCCCAAAGATCCCACTTGGTAACCATGGTGCCCTCGTGCCTGGTGAGCCCACGTCATTAGGGAGCAACCCTAAAATGCCAGTGGAACGGAGCATTCTGTCCCCCTCCCTCAGTCCCCCTCTCCAAGTATTGCAGGTGACCCTGAGGGGCAAAGCGGGCTTCTCAAAACTCTGCTTCCCACTCCCCTGACATTTTCAATTCTTTCTATGTTTTAAAAATTTGAAAACTACACAGAGTCAAGAACTTAGCATCTCTACCAGCAAATGGGACCTTCTAAGCAGTGAAAATGCCAGATGGGTAAGAGTGAAATACTATTCCCTTTGTGTCCAGTGGGGACGTTTTCTCACTCTCGCTCAGACTCACACCAAGGAGGTCTGATCCCCTCTTGCCTTTCTGGTTCTCATTTTGAAAACATCATATGAGATCAAATTAAAAGCATCACCCGCCTCGTGTTTGGCTTGGTCCTTAAAGCTGCCTGGAAGGACCTCTGGACATCACATTGATAAGCTGGACTGTGAGCTCTGCCTGGTTTGATCCTCTGCCCTCTGGTTTCTTGTGAGAAATCACTGTTTGCATCCAGTCTTCCAGCATTAGCCTTGGAGTGCCGGCAAGTGCCTCCACACAGAGCCAAGCATCTATCTGTCTCACCAGTTCTCACAGGCATGCCAAGAAAATTATCTCCTATGCACGAAATTCCCAAGAAGTTTCAGTGTTCTTGGAGCATCTGAAGAGGAGAGGGCAAACAAAACGAAAAGCACTGGCGACCAATGAACCATGTGCACAGCATGTGGTTGAGGATGCCGGTAAATCTCTCTCTGACACCCTTGGCTATCGCCCTCCTCTCCACCTGCAGGTGCCACAGCCTGCTGGTGCCTTGGATTGAATCTGTGCAGCAGGCAGGCAACACCGACTCCATTGTGAAGGGGGTGGTAGAAGGGGTGGGAGGAAGGAGGTGAGCCATCAAAAGAAAGAAGAGAGGGACCTTATCTGCTTTCCCAGGTGTTTACCTTCTGGCTTTAGAGCCATCCCCTCTGTTCTGCTCCACAGGTTTCTGGTTTAAATTAGCACTAAATGAAACAGAATTAAAATATGATGAAGTAGCCCTGGGGGGTTCTCTGCTTTGCATTTAAATCCTTGAAAAACATTGCAATTCCAAATTCTGAACGACTTTCTTGTTCAAGGAATAATTTGAGTTTGAGGATAAAAGTGGTTTTTATAGCTTCTTTTAAGCAAAGAAGAAAGGATTGCTAAATTTAACAAGAAAGAACGTGAAGGGTCAAAGAGGAAAGTCTACTGCAGCTACGTGGACACTGGGACCTTGCCTCTGATTGCATTTAGGAAAAGGAAGGGATCTAGAGGATCGAGGTGACCTTTCTTAAGAGTTGAAGAAGGTTAGCAACATAGTTGTAGCCTTCAGACTGGGCCTACCTGGCGCCCGCCCGCTCTGTGGTAGGTGACCATAAGACGAGCTCGGGTCCGCGTGGAGCCGAAAGAAGTTTGGAGATTAAGAAACCACCCAGCCCCATTCCCTCAGCCGCTCTTCCAACCGCCTTTACCAAAGCTCAGAAAGGTTGGGTAACTTATCCAAGACTGTCCCGCTGGGTGGCAGTAGACCGTCAGCCCCCAGGAGCCGACCCCTGGTAGTCTGTCCATTCTTTCACACTGTCTGCTACGATGTTCCAGGCTCCCCTGTGGAAGAACCAAAACAGCTAAGATAAAACCTCGAGAACCCTAAGCGTGGCAGACTCCATGGTCTGACTGAGGAAAAGAAGTCTCTTTACTCAACCTAGGACAGAATTTTTGGTAGATTCATGATAAAGTCTCAGGTTTAGAAGCATTCCTTCTCAGGTGGTCGGCCTTCTGGAAGACGCACCGTTCTTGGCACAGCCTGACAAGCAGAAACTTCCTCTGTGCCCACGGACACATTATTGTTGACATACCATATGAAACCTCACTCCTTCTGGAGAAGTTATGAAACCATATTCCAGGAGAATGATTACATAAGGAAAAGCTTCAAATTTTAACAGCACTTTGAAGAGAAATAGAAAGGCCACTGCTGTCATTCCCTGATAATTACAGTTACTGAGGAATTAAGTCCTGTGTGAGCAGACGGAGAAGAGTCTCTTGGGCTGGAACTGCAGAGAACAGTAGCGGGGGAGGGAATCCCCTCTGCACTGTCTGCACTCAGAAAACAGGCTCTCTCAGGAAGTTCTAGAAAGCAGAAACGTCCAGTGTTACTAATGCCAGGGAGGAGGTCAGTGATTTACTACAAATGAAGCACCAGGTCTCAAGCTCAGCTGAACATCTACACAACTGAGAGCATCTGAAAATCAAAGTTTACACCCAAATGAAAAATAGGTAACACAAATGACAAACAATAAGAGTGGATAAATATAGTGAAAACATTCTTAGCCTTACATAATATAATAAAAGATATATTTTTATGTCAAATTAAAAAACAACTTTTTTTTTATTGTTACTAAATTTTTTTCTTTTCCAGTGTT